>CM029599.1:3852425-3931915 GCA_017311375.1 Mytilus coruscus | reverse complement strand
TCTCCATCTGATATCTAGTCCGTTTCACGTGTTTGGCACACGATGGGTGATGATGAAACTGCTATAGACTATGATGTTACTGACAATTTCAACAGAATCTTCAGGACATTTGTTGCAAATTATTTAAGATTAGATGCAACAGATTCAAACTGTCATGAAAAAGAAATAAAATTGTTAATATTTTCATAAAGAATTTATGTTATATTTGTCAATAATAGTGTTTATTTGTTATTTGATTTGAGATATATACCATACTCAAAAACAATCCTGTCATATTTTGTTCAAAGTGATTGCACACTTATTTGATTGATCCCAAAGCAAAGCTCACTGACTTGAGTATACTTTGAGTTGGGAATTGTAAAAGTAAGTTTTCCAGCTATTGTCAATTTAGAGTAATAGGACTTACGATATGAGATTGAAGGTAATTTTCACATGTCATGTCCTTATTAAAGTATGCTATACTAGAAATTTACTTCAAACTTGAAGCTGTTATTGGGATTTTGTGTTTTGATTTTGAAGAAAAGAAATGATTTTATAAAAATAAGAAGAAACTTGTATGATTGCCAAGGAGACAACTCTCCACCAGAGACCAAATGACGAGAAATTAACAACCATAGGTCACCATACAGCCTTCATGAATGAGCAAAGGCAATACTGCATAGTCTGCTATAGAAAGCCCTGAAATGACAAATATAAAACAGTTCAAACGAGAAACCTAATAGCCTAATTTATGTACAAAATAATGAACAAAAACAAACATATTACACAGCAACAAATGACAACCGATAAATTACAGGCTCCGTGCTTGTAACAGGCACATACAGAATGTGCCGGCGTTAAACTCGATTTGCCTTTTCAGAAATATGGGCTTTAATTTTCTAATTTAAGGCACTTTATTTGACCTAAGGATATCTTCCTGCAAGGGTTATTTTACTGAATTCTGATTTAATGCTCCTACCTACACTATATTCTTGTGAAATTTTGAATAAACTTTATAATCGCTATTTTACAAGATTTTCCTTTGATCTTACTGGCTGATAATTTTCTTTCTTAGCCCAGTAGAGTGATATGAAAAATTATCGCTAGAAACTAGGCGCACATGCCAGTTGTCAATGAAATTAACAATATAGTCATAGGTAAAATAGCAATAAACAGATTATCATTGGTCATCTCAACTCGATTGCTTTTCTCACTTTCGCCGTACCGGCTCAGCGAGAAAATCAATTTTGTTGACATGATCAACGATAATCTATAAGTATGATCAGTGGCAACACTTTGCCAAAAATATCTGGTGTTGAAAATATTTGCTGAGGTTGAACTTGTGTGATCCTAAGGTACCACCATCTGATGCAAGCTATTAAGCCTGAGCATTATTTATGCCTATACATAAATTAAGGCCACAGTATTTTACTGATGTTCTAATCTCATAAAATTTAATTAATTCAGAGGAGACGAATCAAGATAACAAACAAAACTGAAATTGTATATAGAATAAATGATTATCAATTAAAGATCTATAAATAGAAAAACCAATAATCATTGAAGATGTACACCTCTGAGGAGCAAAAATTTCTAGAATTAAACTTTTTCTTAACCTGATTTTTGGGTTTATATGACTATACAAAATAATTGGTGAAAAAGTCATATGGTGGTGCACTTCTTTTTTACTACGACCCTTTGAAAGTACCAAATTTTAATCATTTTCCCATTTTCATCCATTTTACCAATTTTTCATCCATTTGTACTCATTTTGGGGCTGTTATCATGAAAAAATCACAGTTCCACAATTAAACTTTTTCATACTTTCAATAGAGATACAGTGGACCGATCTTAATAAATTTAGCTTAAAAACTATAGGTAGGTGTTAATATAAGAACGTTTTATCATATTTTGATGCTTTTTCGTGTCAAATTTACCATGCTGTCAATTTTGTAAATTTGTGATTTTCTCTGTTTTAAGAACAAAATGCATATTATTTCCACTTCTTTGTTATAAATGATTAAAAAATACATATCTAAGAATTTTGAAAAAAAAGTGATATGGGATGTACATGTTTATGGTAAAATCATTTCTTTTACCCTCACCCATTTTCTCAAAATTTTGGCTAAAAGACTGACTTGATTGGTAATAGAATTTAAAAATTATTACTCAAAACTGCTTATTGTAAATACACAATTTTTCACAGAGTTTAGTTTGATTATGATATTTATTAAATTCATTTCTATTTTCTACTTGTATCACATGTTTTGGAAATAATTCCAGAACGATATTTCAACGAGACTGAAACGTCAGAAGAGTACATCCTTAAAACAAACTTGTTAGGAGTTCTTGAGCCGAAACGACGATTTCTGACCGAAATTATATTGTTATACAAAACTTGAGACAGCAGAAAAGTAAAATAACAAAAACTGAACCCTAGAAAAATTCAAATCGGAAAGTCCTTTATGAATGATCAGCAGTACATCTTCAAAAACACCAGTTTGGTTGAAATAATCAGTTGATTTCTAATGGAAATTATTGTCCCTAATGACGAATTTTGATTTGTTTTAGCATTTCTGCCTAATATCTCAAAACCTCTTTTCTTTTTAAAGAGACTGCGTTAAACAGCATACTGATAAAAATGCAAAACTAAGTTAAGAAACTACAAAGCCTACTGTTCTTTAAATATTTCCTTTTCACTTTTGAGCTCACCGGGCCCGAAGGGCCCCATATGAGCTTATGCCATCACTTTGCGTCCGTCGTCGTCCGTCGTCTGTCGTCGTCGTCTGTCGTCGTAAACTATTTAAAAATCTTCTCCTCTGAAACTACTGGGCCAAATACCTTCAAACTTTAAATGAATGTTCCTTAGGGTATCTAGTTTATAAATTGTATCCGAAATTTTGATCCATCAACAAACATGGCCGCCATGACTAAAAATAGAACATAGGGTCAAATGCAGTTTTGGCCTATATCTCGAAAAGTAAAGCATTTAGAGCAAATCTGACAGGGGTAAAAATGTTAAACAGGTCAAAATCTACCAGCCCTGAAATTTTCAAACAAATCAAACAAACCATTGTTGGGTTGCTGCCACTAAATTGGTAATTTTCTGTCTTACTATTTCAAAATCTTCTCCTCTGAAACTGCTGGGCCAAATACCTTCAAACTTTAAAGGAATGTTCCTTTGGGTATCTAGTTTATAAATTGTATCCAAAATTTTGATCCATCAACAAACATGGCCGCCATGACTAAAAATAGAACATAGGGGTCAAATGCAGTTTTTTGCTTATATATCAAAAAGTAAAGCATTTAGAGCAAATCTGACAGGGTAAAAATGTTAAACAGGTCAGGATCTACCAGCCCTGAAATTTTCAAACAAATCAAACAAACCATTGTTGGGTTGCTGCCACTAATTTGGTAATTTTCGTCGTCTCTCGTCGTAAACTATTTCAAAAATCTTCTTCTCTGAAACTACTGGGCCAAATACATTCAAACTTTAAATAAATGTTCCTTAGGGTATCTAGGTTAAAATTGTATCCGAAGTTTTGATCCATCAACAAACATGGCCGCCATGGCTAAAAATAAAACAGCGGTCAAATGCATTTTGGCATCTCAAAACTAAAGCAGTTAGAGCAAACGTGAAAGAGAGTTAGAGTGATGATTAGGTAAATATTTATCTATTATGAAATTTTCATGCCAATTGGAGAATTTGGAGAATTTATTGTTGGGTTACTGTTAGAAGTAGTTATTTATTAGGAAATTTTAGATTTTGATTATTTTCTTGAAAATTATAGTAGATAAGTTTCAGTGTGAAGATTTTGTGCACAGTTATGGTCCTTGAACTTAGAAAATTCACTCAAATAATAAGTTGTCCAACTTGAAATTAGTATATAGTTATATCATGACAAATTGCAGATCCAAGGTCAAATTTTGTTTAAGTCTGATAATTTTCTACAGAGTTGTGGTCCTCAGTTTTCAACACTTTCATTTGTCATGCTTGAAAATATTGACTTGATTTAGTTTTACACCATGACAAGTTATAGATCAACTTAGAATTTTGTTCCAATACAATGATTTTTAACCAATAGGGGATTATGTATTGCCATGCAATACTCACAGAATTCTTGTTTATTTCATCTCTTAAGCACTAAGAACATACCGGTAACTTAGATATAGGCATATGACCCCTCAAAAAGGTGCATTTTAAGCAAACATTTTACTCAAAATATAAATCATGATTGATGAATGAATTAAGCTTTAACAAATCAGGTGAGCGATTCAGGCTCTTGAGAGCCTCTTGTATAATGTATCAGTGGGTTTATGCATATATACTGGGACAATTAGTCACAAATAGTCTCAGATATCTAGTTGGATATTCGGCATTGTAATGATAACCTTCAATATAGTTTACTAGAAAGTAAGATCACAAAATACTGAACTCCGAGGAAAATTCAAAACGGAAAGTCCCTAATCAAATGGCAAAATCAAATGATAAAACGAAGCAGCTATATGTGTATATATAGATCTGTTTGAAAACACTTCTCCAAAATCAGCTGAACCCATTTGAAATCGCGAGAATTGAAATGACTCAAGACCAGGTGTCGATCTCACAAAAACTTACGACTGAGATTGATCGTAAGTATACTGAATTGTTCATGACTTAAGACCAATCTTAGTCGTATGTTTTTGTGTGAAATCGACTACAGAACTACACTAAAGATAAACTATAGAGTTCATTTCATAGGTGTAATAAAACCTGTAATAAAATAAATACATATCTTCTTATTTTTATATTTATACAATTAGGTAACTGTATTCTTTTCAATATTAGGACAGTATAACCTTTTCCAACATCAATGCAGAACTGAATTGTGGAAGAAGCGAGTAAAGCTTGTGACATGGACTTGAAATATACTCATTATATAGCTGTTAGATAAAATATATATTCGTGATTACTTATATACACAAATGTTTTTTCCTCATTATTGTTTTGTCTACTTAATTTGGCCCTTTCAACTTTCAAGCGTCACTGATGAGTTGTTTTTGGACGAGGCGCGCGTCTGGCGTACAAAATGTTAATCCTGGTATAAGGGATGAATAAACAATAACATCTCGAGAATAACATGCATCTCTCTGATCAAGAGTCATTTTCATTTTAAACACACAAGGCGTCATACAGGCACGAATACTACCCATACCCAATATTTAACAACATGGAATCAGTTTAAATTTTAAAAGAACAGTTTACTTTCCTTTTCCTTGCGCTATTGTATATATTTGATTTATAATCACATATGTTGTTATTTTTGTTGAATTACTAGACTTCATTGCTGTTAGACATACGTAGTGCATACGCTTAGATGTTCCGAAACTTTGAATATAAAGTGCATAGGATTTCCAGCATGCTTTGTGATGTTATCGAAAAGTATGATAATAAGTAAAACTTCTTTGCAAAATATACTTTTTAAAACTAAAACCTTCGTGTGCCTCAAATAGTACCTGCCTTGTTTTATGCTACCGACAGGGTTCACTAGCATTTATTGAATATGGCACATAGAAGATTTCCTCAACATGGTGGTGGAATTGCTTTACCAGCTATCGTTTTTTTTTGCAGAGTATTTCCTATAACATCACAAAGCATGCACAAATCAGTATAGGTTTTACTCAAATATTTTCTAAAAATCATTCTGGTTTGAAAAACTTAAATAGTATGTAAACACTATACATAAGAGTGCATTATGAGATGTCAAATTACGATTACTAATATAACACAATAAATAAAGGCAACAGTAGTATACAGTAGTTCAAAAGTCACAAATCAATTGAGAGAAAACAATTCCGTGTTATACACCAAAACCATGGGAAACACATCAACTATAAGAGACAAACAATAAAACAATAGAAATACTGAAGTGCAACAAAACTAACGTCAACATACATAGAAACGGACTATTTGATAATAATTGCAATATTCCTGACTTTAAAATGATAAATAGGCGCAATCCATTCTTATAGTTACATTTTATGTGACAAATATGAAATTAAAAGTTATATCAAGCTTTGGGGATTTTTATGCATGGTTTTAACATTGTCACGGATAGCACGTGCAAACATAGGTGTTATATTTTATACGAAAATTAGATATGATAAAGCATCAAGTGCCTCGCGATTGTAGTCAGCCGATCAAGATTACACTAAATGTAGCATATATATCTGACATGTAATAGTATTATATTGTGTTGTATTTTATTGTAACTGGATAATGATTTATAAAATTTATATTGATATAAATTAGTGTGTTGTAGGGCATGTTTATACCTGAACGCATCAGAAAAGAATATATCACTTTACTTTTGTCGGTAAAATAGGATGCAAATCCTGAAAATCTTTGCAGAAAATTATATTTTTACGGTATATAAGTTATATAATGCATAATTTAAGGTTTGGCTAGCCACAAAACTAGGTTCAACCCACCATTTTTCTTTCAGTCTTTCATTTGATAAATCGTGACACCCTCTGTGTGTTGTACGAGTCCCATAGGCGGATCCAGGGTGGCCCTTTGATGGGGAAAATTTGGTTGATTATATAGGAAATCACTGAAGCATGACGGGGCGGGCCCCCTTAGGTCAGTAAGCCCCTCTTTTATGAAAAGTTCTGGATCCGCCACTGAGTCGACAAAAAACTTAGAACATGCATTATCTATAACATAAAACATTTAAACCAATTGTATGTACCCTTCTTAAACATGTCAAGTCTATTCCTGTGTATCTGTTTTTAACATAAAATCATGATCATATAAGATTTCCCGCCAATTCGTATCCTTGATAGAGAAATATATGATGACCGTTTTACTTTTATCTTATCTTAGTTATATTTATAACTATATTAACAAGGTAATTTATTTTAGAACAAATATTTTAAAAGCGGTGACCCTGCAAATATGGTCGATGTCTAATTGAAGAAGATGACAAATAAAACGAACATGTAAAATCGACTTACATGTTAGCAATACATTACATTATGAAATGGAGCTTATAAAATGGCACTTTAGGTAGCACGGTAGTATTTGCATTCCGGAATTTAGGTTGCTCTTTGTGTACCATACTTAAGTCAATGTATCTGAACAGTGTGATTGGACAAAAAATACAGTATCAACTGAACATACTTTCCCAAACTGACGGATCAATCAGGTGTAGAAAAATATGAAATAATTTTACATACAGGTGAAAATGAATTTTTGAGAATTTTTTTAAATTTTGTATTCACTGCATGATAAAAGACCTAAAAGCACTAGTGGCCTTAGGTTTTTAAAGATAGCAAAAAAGTAAACGGTCATGATACATATTCAAATTTATTTCTGATTAGTATAATGAAAGTACTTCAGTTGACTGTGTATGTAGAATTTTTCGCAGTGTTAGAAAGTGGTGAAAATCCTAAAAGGCTATCATTATCCCTTATGGGCCAGGAAATACTACCGTGCCACCTTTAGATATCGACGTTGAATTTGTCTTCGTGTCGCCTCTTGACTCTTCTGGTGTCAAATAGGAAATCGGGTACTACGTACTTGTCTACCTTTCATAGATAAGATAAGAGGGTGGAAACACCTATTTATTAAACAAAACATCCGTACGGCCATATAAAAGAAAATATGCATATTCTTTTCAATTCTAAGTCATAAACAATACTGGAAGTAGAGGTTGTATTCTTTAGAATGTAATGTAACAAATATATAGATACATTGTTAGTGAGGACGCCCCTTTGTAGTTTGATGTCAGGATAAAGATATTTTAATATTATTTAAATGTATAGATGTTATATACAGGTGAATGCGAAAGTAAAATCAAAGTAAGGTAAACCTCATCTTTCTTATTGCTTATGTACTTTTTGGGGGATGTATAAATACACATCCACGTTCATTTTTATATAGAGATTACTCTATCTAATGAGTATGTATTACATTATACTTATTAAAAGGTTAACTCTAACTATACTTTTATTTTGGCATTGCACAAGTCATGTCTTCGTTGACTGTTCATGACGTTAAAATACTAAATCCATGTGAAAGACCTGCAAAAGACATCACAATAGGAATATCAGAGGAAAGCAAGAACATTTGACATCCTGATAGAATTTTGACCAATGGAGAACTGAGATCAAGCGAACCACATGTTGATTAAATAAAATAATCAACAGGTCAGAAAAGGATAAACCGAACAAGAATTAGAGAAACCAGTTTTGATAAGTGTTTGGTATGACTATACATTTTCACTTCTGTTTTCGTACTATGAACAACAAAATCATTTATTTTGTAAAAATATTTCCTTATTCCATTACTGTATACCTTACAGCAAAATTATTTTCATTTACCTGTGTACATAATATTTGGCGTCATTTTGTTCAAGGTTATGGTTGTCTTTCTGATTTTGTTTAACATCGCACCCTTATTTTATTGATTTTTATTAACCGGATTTTCGAAGAAAATATCGGTTATTGATTTGGTGATGTACGGCGGGCGGTCGGGCGGGCAGTCGGGTGGGCAGGCGGGCGGGCGGACGGGCGGCAGCCAAATGTTGTCCGTGCATGAACTGTTCAACCAAAGCTTTTAAAACTTTAATATGTTGTTACTGACACAAAATGGAGGTCAAGTTCAATAATGACGATTTTGACTTTTACCGTTCAGGAGTTATGGTTCTTGAAAGATTGAAAAATGGCGTTTCCAGTTGTGTCCGTGCATTTACTCATGAACCGTTCAACCAAAGCTTTTCAAATTTAAATATGTTGTTACTGATGACAAAATGGAGGTCAAGTTCATTAATGGGGATTTTCGTTTTCCTATTCAGGAGTTATGGTTCTTGAAAGATTGAAAATGGCGTTTCCAGTCATGCCGTTATATTTACTCATAAACCGTTCAATTAATGTTTATTAAAGTTTAATATGTTGCTACTGATGACAAAATGAAGGTCAGGTTTGATATTTACGATTTTCATAAGATAAGTTGCAGATCTACATTTGTATGTTACAAATGAAAGAAAAATATTGGGAACTATCAACTAAATATATATATATAAAGTTTGATTTTGATTTTTGATAAGATAACAGATACATCTGTTAATTGTCAATGCAATCACCCAATTATAATTTCAGTGACAGATTTATTAGATAACTATGGATTATATTTGATTATAATTTAAAAATAAATATAACATCATATCTATTTACATCATATCTAATTTTAGAGTCTATAGTTAAATCATATTTAATTTTATATTGGACCATAATAGGTAAATGTTCAATTTCAAATTTTTCAGTCCTTTGACCACATATAGTTTGTGTCACAAACCCATGCTGTATCAAATATTCAATCACAATTCAATTTCAGAGCTGTTTTAAGCTTAAATGTTGTGTCTATACTTGCTCAACTGTTCAGGGGTTGACCTCTGCAGGAAAATCCGGTTTGCCGTCTCTCTGACAGCCTCCTTTTACATTGTGTCATATATCAAATTTATGCATTCAGTGTATGTTCGCTTGTTTGTGTTAATATGTCTTTTGGTTGAGTTAAGCCATTTCAATTGATATTTTATAGTGTGTCTTTCTATGTTGTGATGTTACACTATTGTTTCAGATAAGGATAAAGGTTGGTACCTATTAAAACGTTTAAACCCGCTGCATTTGTTTGCACCTGTCCTAAGTCAGGAACCTGATGTTCAGTGGTTGTCGTTTGTTGATGTGGTTCATAAGTGTTTCTCGTTTCTCGTTTTTATATAGGTTAGACCGTTGGTTTTCCTGTTTGAATGGTTTTACTCTAGTCATTTTGGTGCCCTTTATAGCTTGCTTGCAGTTCGGTGTGAGCTTAGGCTCCGTGTTGAAGACCGTACTTTGACCTATAATGGTATAGTTTTATTTCTACAAATTGTGACTTGGATGGAGAGTTGTCTCATTGGCACTCATACCACATCTTCTTTAACTATTAATTACTAAATAAGCTTTTACCAAAACTATTCTTTTTTACGATTATTTGTTCACGAAATGTAAGGTCATCAGGTCAGACCAGCACTAGATTATATAAGATCGATCTCAAGATCTTTTCAAGATATATTCAAATAAAGATCGATTAAATTTCGCACAAGTGTAAACGGGGTCTCTACAACCATGGCTTTCAAATATTTAATTTATAACGTGTTGTTTTCATTTTACATGTTAACCCTCCTTTCCTTGATGAGCATCATGGCAACCAAAATGTTTATACATGAATACACCAATATATTTCTTTATTCCTACAGAGGCATAAAATCCAGCAAGATGGCTTCTATATCTACAGAACAGGAAAATTATGTCAGAATGAGTTTATTGCTGACGGGGATTTCTCCACGTGCAGCTAGAGCCTTATTTGATTGTGAATTCCATCCATCTTGTTTGGACTCTTCTTTGAAACAGGCACACAATAAACTGTTTGACTTGAAAAAGAAACGTGTGATAAATGCAGCACAGTGGAACCTTCTGTTCACTCGTTTTCCTGGTAAGTTCAAAGCCTTGTTATTGATTGGTTACTTCAATCCCAATCTTTATTAAAACCGATCACTGAGTACATTGAAATCCTTTGCGAAAATGAACATGTGTATCTATGACAGTATTCTACAAAATCGCCAATTCTGTAATGGTACTCCTTACTAGATATGCAACCTCAAAATGAAACTTTCTAATGTTAAGCTTTCGGTGCAAAAAAAAGCCATGTGAGCTGGTACCTTCACTTTATGTCTGCAAATCGTTGCCACAATGTTTGTTTGCTGATGGTCTGCTTGTTTCTGGTTTGTCAATTATCTGTCTATTGTACTTAAATACTATAAACAGTTGATTTATAATTATGACCATGTAAATGATAATTGTACTCCAAAGTTTTATGACAGCAAGGCCAAAAACTAGACCTTTATGCTCCAGTAGTACTTTTACAAATTGTGACTTCAATGAAGAGATGTCTCATCGGCACTAATACCACATCTTCTTATTTCTATTCATTATTTGTAGATCTTCCAGATTCTAAGACATTTGATGTCACTTTAATGATAACATTACTGAGAAACCTGGCAACAATTTCCCCTCCTGTTTGTGGATTTGACAATTTACCATCTGCCATGGAAACAATGCCTGGTGCAGATTTAGCCAGAATCAAATACTACAGGAATTATATGTCTCACCTGGGGAATGGCCAAATAGACAAAGCGTTCTTCAATACTGCTTGGAATGATATAACTAGTGTATGTAGTGCTATTTAATTATTTTATGCACATTTTTGTGTTTTTATCACTGTTCATTTGTAAAACATAGGGTACATGGACTTATTTTCCAACTAAATACTGCTTCATTTTCAAGCTACAACTTGATATATATATATATGCTAGGTGAAAGTACAAACAATACCAATTTTTTATTTTGAATTATAGATAATCGTTGATCATCTCAACGAGATTGATTTTTGGCTTGAGCCGGAACGGCAAAAGTGAGAAAAGCAATCGAGTTGAGATGATCAATGATAATCTGTTTATCGCTATTTTACTACGTGAAGAACCACGCTGAATCTACCAGAAAATACACTGAAGATGATATTATCAAAATTCTGGACTTTTGATCGACAATATATTTGTTGAGTTTGGAGGATTGATATTTCAACAGACAGTCGGTATTCCAATGGGTACTAACTGTGCACCCTTACTGTCCGATTTGTTTTTGTACTCGTATGAAGCGGAATTCATTCAGAACCTTATAAAAGACAAAAGGAAAAGCACCTTGCAAAATTCTTTAATTTTACTTTCAGATACTAGTATATTGATGGTGTCCTTTCACTAAATGACCCACATTTCAGCCAATACTTACATCTCATATATCCCAGTGAACTTGAAATTAGGGATACTACATATACTAGAAGGACTGCTTCATACCTTGATATTTTCCTCAATATTGACACAGATGGACGACTTCACACTAAAATCTATGACAAACTGGACGATTTCAACTTCCCAATTACCAATTTCCCATTTCTCAGCAGTAACATACCCTCTGCCCAACTGTATGGTGTTTACATATCTCAGTTGATACGTTATGCTCGTGCATGTTCACACTATACGGACTTCATATGCCGGAGTGTGCTCCTTACGCAGAACCTGCTCCAACAAAGTTATTAAGAGAAAAGATTAGAAATGACACTCCGTAAATTTTATGGACACCATCACGAATTGGTTGATCCATACGACGTATCTGTGTCTTAACTAACTTAGGACATTTTACCACGTCATAGATTGTGGTTTGCCATGACGTCGTCTGGTCTTTTAAGTACCGAATGTGACCTATTCCGATTGTGACTGTTTTGCTGAGTGTGTGAATTCGCATTGCTATAAGACGTGTCACTGTATTTTGTTATCCAACATGCTTGTATTTAGTTTTGATGTTGTATTTTGTTATACTGATCGGATATTGTTAAATGTCTTATCGTTTGTAGTTGTAATTCTAACTTTTTATGTTCTATTCGTGTGTGAGGGTAAAGATAATTAATCACCCAGTTCATTTATAAGATTTTAATTTGGGGCAACTAAACTTACACAATGTATTTGGTTTACAGTTTACAGAAGAAATACCGACATAGCTAGATAATACAAATAATTGTCTAATAACTAACACAATTTTATATTAATAGTATTGTAATTTTCATTGTTATTAATTACATCGAATATCATTATTACAAACCTAATCTTAAACTATATCCTATTTTTTGGAAATTTTTTCGAGATTTACCTGTGACGTCCCTTTTGTGCGTCGATCTATTCGGGTGACATACAATGCGTGGTTCGGCTGTGTTGTTTTTATGTGCTGACTTAGGTTGTTTTACGTGTTCGTTTTAATTCTGTAGTTAGTCACCACTTCGGTGTTGACATGTATAATAATTATATGGTTATAAATTTACTGTTTACAAAAGTATGAATTATTCTAAATACTAAGGATTTTCTTATCCCAGGCAGATAACCTTAGACGTATTTGGCACAACTTTTGGAATTTTAAGTCATCAATGCTCTTCATCTTTGTTTGGCTTTTTTTTACTATTTTGACCTGAGCATCATTGATGAGTGTTATGTAGACGAAACACGCGTCTGGCGTATTAAATTATAAGCCTGGTACCTTTAATAACTATTAACATGTCGTAATGTTCTATTGTATTGTTTATTTGTGTATTTCTCTGTCCTGAATGTTCTTCCATTTATTTGTATTGTAGTCCTGTCATGTAATGTTGTCATTTTAGTGTTATGTTCAACATTGCCGTAAAAGCGGGAGGTTTGGCTAGCCACAGGTTCAATCCACCATTTTTCTTAAAATGTCCTGTACCAAGTCAAGAAAATGGCAATTGTTATCTTATAGTTCGTTTCTGTGTGTGTTGCATTGTCATTTGGTTTTTTGTTGCACTTAAGTGTTTCTGTTATTTCGTTGTTTTCCTCTTATATTTGATGTGTTTCCCTCAGTTTTAGTTTATAACCCGGATTTGTTTTCTCTCAATCGTTTTATGACTTTCGAACAGCGTTATGCTACTGTTGCCTTTATTGACCTATGACGACGTTGTTTATTTCATTGACAACGGGCACGTGCATATAGTTTCTAGCTATACTTTTCAAATCACTCTACTCTGCTGAGAAAGGAAATTATCAGTCAGTAAGATCAAAGGAAAATTTCGTAAAATAGCGATAATTGTTATTATCGTAAAATTTCAAACAAATCTAAATGGCTTGTAGTGGTTGTAAAGTTATTTACTTTTCATGTAATTGGCTTTTGAAATTGTCTTGTCGGTTTTCTTGGACTTATGAATTTTGATTGTCCCTGCCATCCTTGTTTTGTCCGTCCATAAAAATTAAATGTTTCTTTTGTCACTCAAACGAATACTTACAGAAATGTGATTGTAGGGAGTTAAAACGGAAAATTCTTAAAATGTTAAACACATTCGATCACAAAATATTTGTGATGATAATAAATTAATGCAGATGATAAAGATGAGTATAATAATGATGATGCATCTTTAAGGGCATATGCAGGACGGAAAATATAAAGAGACCAGTTTGAGTGCTTTGTACTAGACTGTCATGATGTGCCATATTTTTAATGACTCTTTCAAAACTTTTAAAAAGGTAATAGTCTGCAAGACAGGTTGCTCTACCTGGGCACATTATTGACTTCTAGCCCCAGCCGTCTTTGCTTGCATCATATTTCCAGATTTAAATAAGCGGTATACTACTGTTGGCTTAATTTGCTCTTACTCCTAACAGTCATGTCATTAGTGGAGGTTAAGCAGCAAATACCAATTTTTCAAACAAATATTTTACAGGCCATTGATAGATTAGGTGGCCAGCAAATGAAGCAGGAGTGTGAATATTTGAAGACCAGACCTTTAGATCAGACCAACCAAGAAATAATGCTAGACATCAAACGTTCAAATGATGAAATCAGGGAGTTAAAAGAATCATTTGAAAGTCTGAAGCTGTCACATACCGAAATGAAGAAATCCCATGATTTGTTACAAGAAGAGCATGCTGGTGTCACTAGAGAACTTCAAAAGATAAAAACTTTTCAGAAGGATACAGTACCATGGAATGTTAGAGGTAAACATTTTGGAGTGCTCTTAGGCTTATTTGAATCTTGAAATATCATGTTATTGATAGAAGCTACTTCCGGTTTACCAAAAGTTACTATTGGCGTCCAACGGTACGGATTAAAAAGAATGGTTTCTGTATACTTTTGTCTGAAATAAGGAAGATAATTTGCTTCTTCCGGCTCATGAAATGTCACCTCGGTCTCATATGATAGCTTTATTCACACAGTTTCCAAAATTCATTGTTTTATATACTTTTGCCATGGTTTATTAGTACATGTGTTGTTTTGTTGTTATGTCTGTTTCTCTGATACTATTACTAATTGGTGAACTATATTTGATGTATGGAATAAATGCATGGTAAACATATTGTCTGGAAGGGTTCATATGACCTTTACTTCATTTTCATGGTTCATTGGTCAATGTTAAATATTCGTGACTAGGTCTGATATTATTACAAGTATAAGCTACCTATATTTAGAGTATTGAATGATAGTACGTTAAGTTAAGTTTATGTTAAGTTTATGTATACTTGCAGTAAAACCTCCACATTAACGACATGAATTCAATCATGATTAGGAAAGCGAGTGTGACATTTTTACTTTGTGCACTCTTGCATAAATTTATAATGCTGCTACAATATCCAACTAACCACAAATTGAAGAAAGAAAATCAATAATTATGGAAGACCTATAATTCATATGTTATATTTCAGAACAAATCAACAAAATACTCGAAGACTGGAAGAACATTGAAAAGATGTTTATAAACACAAGAGCTGCCCAGCACGTACTGAAATGTATAAAAGAGAATAGTTGTGTACTTATTACTGCAAGTTCTGGTGCAGGGAAGACAGCTACACTCCAATATGTTGCTTTACAAATGTCAAATGAAGAATATGATGTTATTCTTGTTTCTGATCCAGTTGACATTATTAAGTTTCACAATTCGAATAGGAAAACATTGTTTGTTATTGATGATTTATGTGGAAACTTTTCTGTTGACCAAAGTGATATCAAAAGGTGGGATCCACTCATTGAGCGTATAAAAGGGATTCTTGAAGACAAACAAACAAAAATAATTGCAGCATGTCGATTACAAGTTTTTCAGGATGATAAATTTAATACTTTATCAATTTTTAAGTCATGTGCATGTAACATGTTATCAAAGGAAATGTGTTTGTCAAAAGCTGAAAAACAATCAATAGCAGAGCTGTATTTAAAATCAAAAGCCTCTGAGATTGCTGACTATTATGATTTATACGATTGTTTTCCTCTTCTTTGTAAAATGTACCATGATAATCCTGATTTTGATGTTGTAGATTTATTTCAGAAACCATTTACTGTTTATGAATCAGAAATTGACAAGCTACTTCAGATGGGACATTATACTAAATATTGTGCTTTAGCTTTATGTGTCATGTTTAACAATGAATTGAAAGAGGAAATATTTACAGAAGATGTTGATTCAGAAACTAAAACTGTTATCGAGAACACATGTCAAGCATGTAAACTGGACCGAGGAGTATCCCTACTTGTTATACAGGATGAACTTGACTCACTTACGCATACATATGTTAAGAAGGTAATGAACATATGGGAAAGCAAATATTTTTACACAACTCTACATGATAAAATATTTGACTTTTTGGTCTTCTACTTTGGACAAAAAATAACAAATTGCTTGATAAAGAATGCAGAAAGCCGTTTGATCAATAAGCGATTCTTGTTAGAAAAAGAGGTGGACATGGATCAATTTATTACCATTATTCCTCCAAAATATCATCAGATGTACATACAGAGATTAATTGATGAATGGTCTAAGGGAAATGTTAGCAATATTTTTTGTAATATTAATATGAAGATACCTCAGTTCAGATTAAAACTATTGTTACATTTGAAAAAACTTGATAATGCATGCCAGAAACAACTGGCACAAACCTTTGATAACGAAAGCAACCAAAAGTCAACTTTATACTATTCTATGTTTGATAAGGATATAGACAGAGGAGCAGACTACAATAGATGTGACAAGAGTGGTCAGTCATCTGTAATGATTGCATGTGAATATGGCCATACAGAAATAGTTCAGATACTGTTAGAAAGAGGAGCAGACTATAGTAGCTGTGACAATCAAAGTCAGGTTTCTATCTTAAAGGCTTGTGCACATGGTCATACAGAAATAGTTCAAATGCTGATCGATAGAGGTGCAAACTGTAACAAATCTGATTATTTTGGTAATTCACCTCTACTTATGGCTTGTGAACATGGTAAAACAGATATAGTAAAAATTATATTAGACAGAGGAATATATTATAATAAATCTGATAAAAATGGTTTGACACCTTTACAAACGGCTTGTAAACATGGTCATACAGAAATAGTAGAGATATTGTTGGATAGAGGAGTAAACGTCGATAAATCTGATAATAGAGGTTGGTCACCTATTATGTTTTCGTGTAGATATAATCATTTGAAAATATTGAGGATGTTGGTAGAAAGAGGAGCACTATGTGAAAATGTGACAACTTGGGTCAGTCACCTGTTATGAAGGCATGTGAACATGGTTGTACAGAAATAGTGCGATTGTTATTAGATAAAGGGTGAACTATAATAGATGTAACAAACTTGGTTTGTCATTGATAATGACGGCAAGTAGGTATGGCCATACAGAAATAGTCAAGATATTGTTAGACAAAGGAGCAGACTATGAAATATGTGGCAGACAAGATCAGTCCCTGTAATGCATGCATGTGAATATGGCAGAAATAGTACAACTGTTATGTGACAGAGGGTAAACTATGATAAATGTAACATCATTGGTATTTCACCGATTATGAAGGCATGTATAAATGGACATACAGAAACAGTCAAGATATTGTTAGAGAAAGGAGTAGACTATAATAAGTGTGATGATGATGGTCGGTCAGCTATAATGTATGCTTGTGAAAATGGTCGAACAGAAATAGTACAGATGTTTTAGATAAAAGATAGACTTAAATCATTATGACAATGCTTTAATATATTCTTGTGAAAAAGGTTATACGGAAATAGTTAGAAAACTGTTAGACGGAGGTGTGAAAAGTGATAATCGTAATTATACGTCTTTAATGAAGGCTTGTGGATTTGGTCATGCAGATATAGTACAAATGATGATAGAAAAGGGTTTAAATTGCGATATATCTATCATCTCAAGTGAGACGCCTCTAATGAAGGCTTGTAGACATGGTCGTACAGACACACGAACGCTATTGGACAAAGGAGTAGACTATAATAAATCTGACAATAACGGTTGGTCATCAATAGCATTTGCTTGTAGTAATGGTCATACAGAAATAGAAAAGATGTTGTTGGACAAAGAAGTAGACTATAACCAATGTGACAGACAAGGAAGATCCCTTCTTCTGAAGGCTTGTTCCAGCGGTCTTACCGAATTTGTCAAAATATTGTTAGATAACAAAGTAGACTATAATAAGTGTAACAGAAAGGGCTGGTCACCATTAATGTGTGCTTGTAGAATTGGTCATAAAGAAATAGTAAAGTTGTTGTTAGAAAGGAGAGTGGACGTACATAAATGTAACAAATGGCGTTGGTCAGCTGTACTGTATTCTTGTAAACATGGTCACCAAGAAGTATTGAGGATGCTGATACCGAGTGAAGCAGACGTTAATAGATTTGATAATAATGGATGTTCACCAGTTATCATCGCGTGTAAACGTGGCTATACAGGAATCGTGAAGATGTTGTTAGATTACAAAGCAGACTATCTTAAATGCAACAATAAGAAACAGTCACTCCTCATGTATGCTTGTATATATGGTCGTACAGAAATAGTAAGGATCTTAGTAGATAAAGGGTAGGCTATAGTAACTACGACAAAAAGGTATTTCATCTCTAATGTATGAATGTAAACTTGTTCATACAGATGCAGTAAGGATTTTGTTAGACAAAGGATGGGACTTTGATTCTAGTTATCCTGATGGTCCTGCTCTATTAAAGCATGCTTATGAAGAAAAAAATAGTCAAATTGTAAGAATGTTAATTTGCAAAGGAGCAAACTTCAAAGAATGCGACGGAAGGCTTGTCGAAACTTTAATGCGGAAATAGCATGTTTATTATTAGAGAAGGATGCAGACTTAAATAAATGTGACAAGTTGGGTATATCACCTGTAATGATAGCTTGTGAAAATGGTAATGAAAAAATTGTAAGTCTTTTCTTAGACAAAGGAGCAAATTGTAATAAAATTAACATATTGGGTCAGTCACCATTACTGAAGGCCTGTGAACATGGGCACACCGGAATAGTAAAGTTATTGTTATGTAACGGAGCAGATTGGAATAAATGTGACAGAATGTGTCAAACACCATTAATGAAGGCCTGTGAACATGGTCACACCGGAATAGTAAAGACATTGCTAAAGAAAGGGCAGACTTGAATACATGTGACAGATCGGGTCAGTCATCTGTCATCAAGGCTTGTGATCATGGTCATGAAAAAATGTTAAAATTTTGTTAGACAAAGGAGCAAATTGTAATAAAATTGACAGAATGGAGCAAACACCATTAATGAAGGCCTGTGAACATGGTCACACCGGAATAGTAAAGATATTGTTAGTTAAATGAGCAGACTTAAATAAATGTGACAAAATGTGTCAAACACCATTAATGAAGGCCTGTATATGGTCACACCGGAATAGTAAAGACACTTTTAGAGAAAGGAGCAGACTTGAATAAATGTGACATATCGGGTCAGTCACCTTTCATGAAGGCTTGTGAGCTTGGTTATGAAAAAATTGTAACTTTTTATTAGACAAAGGAGCAGACTATGATGAAGTAGACAGATCCGGCAAATCACCTTTAATGAAGGCTTGTAAACAAGGTCATGAAAAAATTGTAAAAATATTGTTAGATAAAGGTGCAGACTATAATAAGTTTGACAGAATGGGTCAGTCACCTTTCATGACAGCTTGTGCATTCGGTCATGCAGAAATAGTAAGAACTTTGTTGGATAAAGGAGCAGACTTTGATAAATGTGATAGATTAGGTCAGTCATGTATTATGAAGGCTTGTGAAAATGGACATCCAGAAATTGTATGGGTGTTGTTAGAAAGAGAAGCAAACTGTAATAAATCTGATGATGATGGAAACACAACTTTAACAACGGCTTGTGCAACTGGCCATACAGAAATAGTAAAATTACTGTTAGACAGAGGAGCAGACTATAATTACTGTGATTTTGATGACTTTTCACCAGTAATGATAGCCTGTGAACTTGGTTTTACAGAAATATTAAGCATGTTATTAGATAGAGGAGCAGAATATTTAAAAGACAACATTGATGGTCAGTCACCTGTTATGATAGCATGTTGCAATGGTCAAATAGAAGCCATGAAGATGTTATTAGAAAGAGGAGCAGACTATAATCAATATGACAGTAAAGACGTCTCACTTTTAATCAAGGCTTGTCAAAATGGGCATACAGAAATAGCAAAGTTGTTGCTAAATCGAGGAGCCGACTACAATAAAGTGGATACTCATGGTCAGTCATCTGTATTCAAGGCGTGTGAACAGGGGCATACAGAAATAGTAAATCTGTTGTTAGAAAGAGGAGTAGACTTTAATAAAATGAACTGGAATGATCAGTCACCTTTAATGATGGCCTGTGAACATGGTCATACAGAAATAGTGAATTTATTATTACAAAAAGGAGCAGACTGTAATAAATTGGACAGGAATGGTCAGTCAGCTCTTATGAAGGTTTGTGAACATGGTCATACAGAAATACTGAATGTTTTGTTAGTCAGATGGAAAGACTGTCATACAATGGACTGGAGTGATCGGTCACCATTAATGATGGCTTGTAAACATGGTCATATTGAAATAGTAAGAATGCTGATAGAAAGAGGAGCAGATTGTGACAAATGTGATCACGTGAATAAGTCACCTGTTATTTTGGCTTGTAAAGGTGGGCATACAGAAATAGTTAAGATGTTGTTAGACAGAGGTAGACTTCAATCGATGTGATTATATTGGCCAGGCACCTGTTATGAAGGCTTGTAGACATGGTCATACAAAAATAGTTAGAATGCTGATCGATAACGGAGCAAATTTTGCTAGATAGAGGAGCGAACTATAATATATGTGACAATGATGGCAAGTCACCAGTTCAAATTGCCTTTCTGAATTGTCAGTATGATATAGTTACCATGATTAATAAACATGCTTTACTGCAGAAGCAAGACCAAACGTCAACATGACATAAATGATGCACTTTCCAGAAAGGACTTAGACAACAAGAGTAAATGTATTGTACATGTTATAAAGTAATTTGCTATATCTTTGTTAATTGTTTATTAATGATTTTTACATTTGATAACTTCTTCAATGGACGAACATATTGTAAAGTCTTTCGATAGATTTCAATTAATTTTTAAGATTTATTGATTTTTTAAATG
Source organism: Mytilus coruscus (assembly GCA_017311375.1). Lineage (NCBI taxonomy): Eukaryota > Metazoa > Mollusca > Bivalvia > Mytilida > Mytilidae > Mytilus > Mytilus coruscus. The sequence continues at coordinate 3,910,865 of CM029599.1, read as the reverse complement.
GAAAGTAATATTGACTTGATATTTCAGCTGTTAAAATGATATGATATTATTGTAAAATGGTATTATTATGCGGACACTATTTTGTTAAATGTTACTATTTTGACAGTTTTGCCTCAATTCCTTAACAATGTAATATCCTTGTGATGAAACATGCCTATACTGTAAAAACACTGTATTGCATTTTTTTTTACATATATATGTATTGAATGATGATTTTATGCATCGCAAACGTTAATGTGGGTCGAGGGGGAATTGTGTTTTTGGTCCGTCCGTTCGTCCGTCCGTTCGTCCGTCCTTTTGTCCAATAGTCCATCATATATTAGGGTAGAACATTTGGTTAAAGTAGTTTAAATGAAATCCGTTCGTCCGTCCTTTTGTCTAACTTTCAGTCATATAATAAGGAAGAACCTTTGGTTAAAGTATTTTAAATGAAACAGCATCCCAAGGTGAACTTGTTACACAGATTAATTATAATGTGAACTTTATAAATAATGTACCAAATTATGATTTTGACACCGATTAAATAGTTCAGTGAACATAGACATGTGATAATGTTAAACTAGTAAATTCGCGGGTTTATATAATTTACCATGAATATAGGTTGACATTAGCAAGAAACTTACTTAGTACTAAATATCGTTATTGTAAAGTTTGGTGTGTAAATGATATGCCATATTACTCTGAATTCACTGTTTACTGAATATTAACATAGAATAGTGCAGCGGGCCAAGGTGTCTTATGGAAATATATATCGACATGTTTATATATATATACACCACACATCAGTGTGATTTTTTTCCATTGTCGTTCCAAAATTACGGGACCATTTTATATTCAGTCATTATTTTTGGGATTGATAAAACTCATCTCCCTATTATTACTCTTTTCCTATTTTTCCGTTCCAGTGTTTTGGATTTTAACCCTTTGAACAGACTATTTTAACGTTACCGACTTGTAGTTCAGTTGTAGCCGTTTGTTGAAATAGAGGGTGAAAGATACCAAAAGGACAGTCAAACTCATAGATCGAAAATAAACTGATAACGCCATGACTAAAAATGAAAAAGACAAACAAACAAATAATAGTACACAAGACACAACATAGAAAACTAAAGACTAAGCAACACGAACTCCACCAAAAGTGGGGTGATCTCAGGTGCTCCGGAAGGGTAAGCAGATCCTGCTCCACATGTGGCACCGTCGTGTTGCTCATGTTATTACAAACCCGGTAAATAGTATAATTCGGTATGTAACATTCGTGTTAAAAGGAAGGGATTGCAGTTACGACATAAGGAACATATCCGATATCATATGTGAAACGGTTATTCCATAACGGTCTGACAACTCGTGATGGCGTCCTTAAAATTTACAAAGGGATGATTTCAACTTCACCATTTGGAACTCTTGTTTTAATAGCTTCCTTGTGAGTGAGCAGCAACCCTCTATCAAGAAAATCATTATAGGATATACAAGCCCGGGAATGTCGTATCAATAGGGAGATATATACTCCGTATGCAGGCGCTGCCGGAATGTTGCTGCATAGAAATGGAAAGTTCACAATTGGAAAGCTGAAATCATCTCTTTTGTCGTAGTTTTGTTTTCAACCAACCCTCATTGTCAATATCAAGATGTAAGTCAAGATATGAGGCAGACTTAGCTGTTTCTGTTGTATCCTTCATCTCTAGTTCGATAGGTAAGATGCGTTCAACATAATCACCAAATTTTGAAGTATTTAGCGAGAGAACATCATCTATATAGCGGAAAGTAAAGTTAAAGAATATTACTAACTTCTTATCTTAGTTCCTAAGAAGTTCCTGTATGAAGTCTACCTCATAATAATAAAGGAACAAGTCGACAAGAAGAGGGCATAATTGGTTCCCATTGGAATACCATCAGTCTGTTGAAAACACGTCCTCCAAACGTAACAAATATGTTGTCAATCAAGAAATCAAGCATCTTGATAATGTCCGTTTCAGAGAATTTTTGTTTGAATCAGAGTGGTTCTTTGCAAAGTAGGATTTATCCTCCTAAGACAAGATACTTGTATCTACGTTGGCCATTCTTTGTATGAAACAAAGCAATACCAACTCTTTCAGCTTGTCTTTTAGTTCGGAATGGGAAATACTTGTGTAAAGTGTAGAAAGTCAAATGTTTTAATACTATTGCAAGATGAAAGAGTCTTAGATTGTATGTACTTTGGAATTTTTAGTATCCACATCTGATTCACGCCACCTCTAGAATAGGCAGTTTCACAATAACTTTGATTGCTGATAAAATAGATGTTAAAAATTTAGAAAGAGGTTTCGTGGAGACACAGCAATATACCGTTGTTTGTACGGACATTTATGTAGTTTAAGTATCCAATATAGTGATGGAAGATCCAGTTCTTCATCTTTGGTTGAAATTCGAGAGGAACATATAGAACTGACCTATGATTATCCAGGATATCCTCTTTGGTAAGTGTAGTGAGGGTATATGTTGAGTTTCAAAGTGAATTGTCTATACCTTATTCATTTATCAAGCAGTTTATGTAATGAGATTTGCACACAAAACTATATTGTTTGCGGCTTTATCTGCGGGGACAATACCATATTTGTCATGGAGGTAGGACAGGTGCTTTGCAACATTTGGGTCTTTAAAGATTGATATAACATGAGTATTCATAGAACCATCCAGTTTTTTAATTCTGATTTGAATCAACGACCGCATAAGAATCAATCAATTCGGAAAGAGTATCTGCATCTTCTTTCTTGCGTTTACTCAATTGCCTGGCATAATCCTCGACTAAATTCATCAGTATTTTGAAGTTTCCAATTGATGGATTGCTCATGTTAGTAAAACTCTGAAATAAGTATAATTTGGTAGGCCGTATTCGTTAAAAGAGGACGGGATTGTAGTTACGACATTAGGAACATATTTGCCATCATCTGTGACACGGATATTCCATAACGGTCAACCAACTCCAGATCGCGTCCGTAAATTTTCGAAGTAGTAATTTCAATTTCACCACTTTGAACTCTTGGTTTAACAGCTCATTTGTGAGCAGCAACCATCTATCAAGAAAATCAGGATAGGCAATACAAGCCCGGGAATATCGTATCAATTGGGCGATATCTACTCCGTTTGCAGGCACCGCTTGAATTTTGCTTCATAGAAATGGAAAGTTTACAATTGGGAAGCTGTAATCATCGTTTCTGTCGTAAAGTTTTGTTTTCAACATACCTTTATTTGTCAATTTCTAGATGTAAGTCAAGATATGAGGCAGACTTAATGGAATTTGTTGTATCCTTTATCTCAAGTTCGATGGGATAGATGCGTTCAACACAGTCACCAAAATTTCAATTTATCCAATGTTGAAAAAGACGGTTATATCACCCCGGCTCAGATTGTTTGCTTGTTTGTTTGATCTTGTTTAACACCACTTTCAGCAACTTCAGTCACTTAGATAAAATATGGAGGTAGCCCAAGTTCCAGGAGAAAACACCGATGTTCGGCACCAAAGTGACAGTCTTTGTCAAGTGAGATAGGAATCGAACACACGTCGCCATGATCGTGACGGTCTCGAAATCACAGTATCAGAGTTGACAGGATTATGATCACTGTTTTTCCTTGAAGAAGATGAATTATTCAAACCGCTCTGCCACCGAGACCTCCTCCCGGTATTATATTGATTATTAATTGCTTGACGCCGAGTCAGAGCAAAACGGCTTTACCGCGATATCTGATTAAAATATAAACATATTTGTTTGTTTTTATAGTAATTAAGATTATAACACAATGTTGACTGCTGTACCCTATGTTTGAAATTTTACTTATCATAGATATAAGTCTGTTTGTTTTTGCACTCATTGTTATCAATATAATGAAATTCAAGCGAGATATTAAATAAAGTCATAAATCGATTGAGAGAAAACAAATCCAGGTTACACACTTAAAACGGATGGAAACACGTCAACTATAAAAGGCAAACAACGGAACAACACTGAATTGCAACAAAACTAACGCGAACATACGTAGTTACGAACTATTCGATAACAGCTGCCAAATTCCTGACTTGGTACAGAACATTTTAAGAAAAATGGTGGGTTGAAATGGTTTAATGGTTAGCCAAACCTCCTGCTTATAAAAATATCGCTAAAACAACATCACTTTATGACAGTAATACAGCACAAACAAACGCAAGGACACTCAGAAGAGAAACGCACAAATAATTAATGTTATAGTCGTTATTACAGAATAACAACGGACATCTTCCATTAACGACAGCACAGGACAAAACAAACACTGATGTATTTTGGTGACGAATATATAATCTCGAAGAAATTCATTCAATTTTCTTTTCTCACTATACTAGTCCAAACAATTATCATGATTATGACGGCATAACAACAATGCTGTGAGGACATCATAATTATTTGGACACAACACTTTATCCATGGAAAATGGAAATTAACTCGACTATACTGACAAATAAGACATATGTGAAATGTACCGAAAATATACAATTCAAACCACAAACAATAAGACATAACATAATATTCAACCGAACACACAACAAACACATAAATAAATACACGAATGTAAGAAGTATTAATACCAAAACACGTCGTATAACAATGCAAATTCACACTCGGCAAAACAGTCATATTCGGAAATAGGTCAAGTTTGGTACTAGCAGACAGACGACATAGATGTTTTACCACAATCGAAGAAGTGGTAAAATATCGTTACTAGTTTAGACACAGACACATCGTTTAGATCAACCAATTCACGATGGTGTTCATAAAATTTAAGGAGTGTCAATTTTAATATTCCTTCCTTATAACTGTGTTAGAGCAGTTTCTGTGTAAGGAATACACACCTGTGTATGAAGTTCATTACGTGTATAAACATGCACGATCATAACGTATAAATTGAGAAAGGTAAACACCATATGACGGAGCAGAGTATGTTACTGCTGAGAAATGGGAAATTGATAATTAGAATTTGAAATCATCCCGTTTGTAATAGATTTTAGGGTAAATCATCCATGTGTGTCAATATAGAGGAAAAGATCAAGGTATGCAGCAGTCCTTCTAGTATCAGTAGTATCCTTAATGTCAGGTTCACTGGGATATATTAGATGCAAGTACTGACTGAAATATGGGTTATTCAGTGTTAGGACATCATCAATATATCTGAAAGGTGACTTTTGGTCTTTTAGAAGGTTTTAATGAATTCTGCTTCGTACAAGTACAAGAAAAACTCGGCCAAAAGGGTGCATATTTAGTACCTATTGGAAATATCAATTCCCAAACTCAACAAATATACTGTCGATTAAATAGTCCAGCATTTTGATAATATCATTTTCAGTGTATTTTCGGATAGAATCAGTGTGGTTCTTCTCAAAGAAGAACAATTATAACACAAAACAAGAAATTTATATCTACGATTCCCATTTGTATAGAAAAGCTCTGTTTAATGCTTTAAAGCAAGGTTTAGTCCACAATTTTCTACACAAGAAAATGCCTGTACCAAGTCAGGAATAAGACAGTTGTTTCCCATTCATTTGATTCTGCCATTTGATAAGGAACTTCCTCGGAGCTCAGTATTTTGTTATTTTAATTTAAAGAGGGCGAAAGATACCAGAGGGACAGTCAAACTCATAGATCGAAAACAAACTGACAACGCCATGGCTAAAATGAAAAGACAAACAGACAAATAATAGTACACATGACACAACATAGAAAACTAAAGACTAAGCAACACGAACCCCACCAAAAACTAGGGGTGATCTCAGGTGCTCAGAAGGGTAAGCAGATCCTGCTCCACATGTGGCACCCGTCGTGTTGCTCATGTTATTACAAACCCGGTAAATAGTCTAATTCGGTAGGTCACATTCATGAAAAGGGAAGGGGATTGTAGTTACGACGTAAGGAACATATCCGATATCATCTGTGAAACGGTTATTCCATAACGGTCAACCAACTCGTGATGGCGTCCGTAAAATTTACGAAGGGATGATTTCAACTTCACCATTTGGAACTCTTGGTTTAATAGCTTCCTTGTGAGCAGCAACCCTCTATCAAGGAAATCATGATAGGAAATACAAGCACGGGAATATCGTATCAATTGGGAGATATATACTCCGTATGCAGGCGCTGCTGGAATGTTGCTACTTAGAAATGGAAAGTTCACAATTGGGAAGCTGAAATCATCTCTTTTGTCGTAAAGTTTTGTTTTCAACCGACCCTCATTGTCAATTTCTAGATGTAAGTCAAGATATGAGACCGACTTAACTGTATCTGTTGTATCCTTTATCTCTAGTTCGATGGGATAGATGCGTTCAACATAGTCACCAAATTTTGAATTATTTAGTGAGAGAACTCATCTATATAGCGAAAAAACTGATTATCGGTATCTGTCTTATTAACCAATACTGGTTTTATACAACGAGATAAAGGCGCTGCCAAAGAATGAGTTCGTATTTTGGGGTGTTCTACTGGCGGGAATGTCAAAGCACCTAGTATAGTTTCTCAATTGTTTTTATTTACAATGTTCGTTGTTTGAAAGTTATCGAACTTTTGACTGAAATTGTTTTCTTTATCAAAATCAGGAACCAGTCTCTCAGCCAACTAGGGTTGAATTTACTTTTTTGCTACATTTGTTACGTGAGCAACCAATATTCTTTGGGAGCTCACCAGATAACATGTGCCGCATACTTCTTATATAATTAGGGCTTTCCACTTTTCCGTGGAAAGACCTATTGGTTTTGTTCTGATTATTATTCTGATTATTATTTTTTTTCTTCCGCCTAATTTTTTCCTTCGCTGTTTTTTGTTTCGCAAGATGTCGCTTAGACATATGGTATATGATATCGAACAGTTAATACGCTTTTGAAACTGACACCGCGTAACCAAAAACTTTTCCAAGTAAGAGTTACCTCCCGAACACTGTTTTTCTTGTTATTACTTATACGTCGCAACCGCATAAGAAACCGACTAATTTATTTTACCAAATCGCTCGTTATATCCTCAGGATGATTTGATAAATTTTGACCGAAGCTATCCGGAGACTCCATATGAGAGTTATTTCCCCTTATGCATTTGATATAAGTGATGTGCATTTGTTACTGAAAAACCATAACTTATAGAGACCTGAGGTCTTTGATTTGAGGTCCTCGGTCCAAAAAAAGAAAATAAGGTCAAGGTCAAAGGTCAAGGTCATATTCTAAATTTTGATTTTAGCTTGTTATCACTTATTTTCAGAGATTGCATAAGATATCGACAAAATATTTTTTACAGAATTGTTAGTTGCGACATGTCGTAACACCTAAATTTTAGTTGAAAGGGTACGTAGACATTTAATGGGAGTTTTCGCCCCTTTTATATCTAATATTAGCTGAATGGTAATATAACTCATTAACAATATATAGTAGAGACCTAGAGTGTTTTGATTTGAGGCCCTTGTTTCATGACCTTGAAATTGGGGTCAAAGTCAAAGGTCAAGGTCATGTACAAAGAGGCAAATTATGTGTTTTTGGCACTATTTAAAGAGTTTGATTGTGTTTTAATGCTTTTGTAGGTTGACATTGACCTTTGACCTTACTACTTGTTGAGGGATCTCTCAAAAGCTAGATCCCATGTGTTAAGATATAGTATCTAGGCTTTAAATTCCGTTTTGCATGATCCTAGTGGCTCGTTTCCATGTGTTTACTCAACTAACCAACCAACCAACCAGCGAACCAACCAATGAATAAAATCAATCAATCAATTAATCAATCAATCAATATTTAAACCAACCAATCAATCAATCAATATTTAAACCAACCAACCAACCAACCAACCAACCAATCAATCAATCAATCAATCAATCAATCAATCAATCAATCAATCAACCAACCAATCAATCAATCAATCAATCATTGTATGCATGTTTCCGTCTCATGTGTTTAATACGGGGTCCAAGATTTCCTTTGTTTCTTTTTTTCGCTTGTTTCAAGAGACCCTATCCCACGTGTTTAATCAACCAACCAATTAATTAATTAACCAATCAATCAATAAACCAACCAACCAACCAACCAACCAACCAACCAATCAATCATTCATTGTATGCATGTTTCCGTCTCACGTGTTTAATATTGTATTTACATCTCTCCTGAAAAAAAAAATCCACATGCTTGTTATCAGATGTTCTCGGAAACTACATGTCCAATTGACCCCAAATTTTGCAGTCAGCAGGGTATACATGTATTACATCTTCATAAAACAACGTGGTGCAGATATCTCTCAAGAATTTTCCTAGAGAAAAGAAATTGCAATGCCGTAAAAATCGCTTGCTAGTTCCGTAAATCTCAGTGAAATCCTACAATAAAATGTCCGCTCCTAGATTGAAATACAATCTGTGTTACAAACTGCTGCTAAAAATGTACATTGTATGAAAATAATCGATAAACGACGTGTTTTAAAGTTACACAGGATCAATTAAATCCAAAGCATGCACTGCTCGTGAACTGTGATCGAAACGTCAATTACCTACAATGACAAAAGAAATACATTGTGTGTACTCCGTCGCTATACATGTTCTCTGTCCAACGTCTCCACCTAAAAAGAAATAAAAATACTAAGTTTTCGCTATTATAAAGCTTCGTCACGTGACGCCACAATCTGGCGCGAGACAAATACGCGCGCGGGACCTGAAATAGAATAAAAACTTTCCAACTAACTAAATATAGAAACTTAACCAACACACTAATATGGACCCTTTAAAGAAAGAAAGAAAGAAAGAAACAAACAAACAAACACACACACACATATCAATCAATCATGTTTCAAAGGGGGAAAGACCGTTTACAATTGCTTTTTAAAAGCAATTGATTTATATTGTCGTTGAATTTGTCTTTATATTTCCCCGAAAAGATAGTCAATTACGCAGGCCCTTACGTTACTGATTATTGATTATTATGAACCCTAGCAAAGCGATTTATAGATTGCTATCAAGCCCATTACAGTTGATATCCACACCATGCTATTCATCTAGTATAAACATAGCTGTTGATTTAAAGACCAACTAATATAGCATGATTTAAAAGTGCAAACATATTACGTTGACATAATGTTATGTAAATGTTTTGTATTGCCAGGAATGACTAATGTTATGTAAATGTTTTGTATTGCCAGGAATGACATAGTAGCAACGTAAGTTTACGTCACAACAACGTTTATAAAATAAGTGGTGAAAACATCACGAAAACAATACGTAAATACAACTTACAACCTGACGTAAATGCGACACAAACAAAAATTGTCACAACGTAAGTATGACGTAATATTGTTTGCTGGGCTACAGAGTCACAAACTTTCTATTTGCATGTACCTTTAACCTAGTGATAATATCCAGACCAGATTATCTTTTGAAGTCAGTTATATTGTATTTGCTTATTTTCTACATAATCCTAAAAATGAGTAAAAGTTCCAATGAAATTAATCTTCAATTAGAAAACATAACAATTTTGTATGAGCATTATGATTGGGAAATTAAAAATCTTGATGACTCTGCTTTTACTATCGAAAAGGCACAACATTCACAAATGACCATAGAGAGTTGTCTCATTGGCACTCATACCACATCTTCCTATATCTATAGAACAAAACATACGAACAGGTAACAATGAAGAAGGGAAGATGATGATCAAGCTAGCTTTGTTATACAGTGAGACCCGTCTCTTGTAGAATGCGTATATTGCTTTTATCGATGAACAAAACAGACATATGTGATGGAAAATCACTCAGAAGTACCCAATCAAAGGAACTCTAGTTACAAAAGGAACACATTATATTGGAGTATGCTTCTTCCATTGTGGTGCGTAGAATGATGATTAATAAAGAGTTAAAGCAAATACCATGAACAGGAACAACATAACCCAACAATATGTTTGGCACGATAACGACAATATTTTAAAGTGTGTTGTAACACTTGTTCGTTATTGGCTCCCCATTCCTGGTTGAATTCCTTACATGGAACACATGTTGCAATAATTTCTTTGTTCTTTATATACCATAATTTTGGACAAGATAACATTGAATATGAAATTACAATTTTGTGCAAATTAGCTGCATAGTTATGTAGTTCTATGAATTATAAATGAAATATGTAATAAACACTAGTATTACTTAGTGATGTTATAATATGAATAAAACCGGTAAGGTGTTTATTGCTACTTCGCATGGAAGGATACCTGCATGGCAATATTTACTTCCTGTGTAAACCAAAACAATGTTTGTATCTACCCAGTTATCAATTATATCAAATTTCAAGCTGAGATTTCAATTGAAAGATATCCCTGCTTCATGATTTGTTTGAGAAATATAACTGAAAGATTTCTTTCTATTTAACCTGCAAAAGATCATAAATTTCAGTTCTTTGTTATGTGACATTTTCTTTCTCAAAAATAAATCTTTGAACAAGGTTATACCTTAAAAATTTGTCCCTGATATGAATGAGTTTAAGAAATTTGAATTACCTACTATATCATTTATTGGCTGCTATTTATACCTTTTCCTCAACCTTTAAATATTGGATTCACATTTGCTATACGCGTATCAATTAATGTCACCTACCAACCTGTATTTGTAAACTCATGATAGTAGAGAGGTCAAGTGCAGGATTAATATATATACATGGATTTTGTAAATTTCCACTGTATATTACTGCTCATGCATGTTTATAATCTCATTGAAGAAATTTCGTGTGTCCAGGTGGTATTTACACTACGACATACTAAATGACACATCATCACTATAACGAATCTGCGTGACGTGTGAAAAATATAGTCCCTTTCGTGTATTCTGTGCACTTTTCACAGATATGATAAGACTATGGGAAAACTGACTAGTGAAAAAGAAACAATCTTTATTACTAAATGAACAGGAACTATGCAGATTATATTCAATGTAAGGTCATAGAAATACTGGAAATTAGGTTGCATCATTTGGAAGGTAATGAAAAGATATTGATTAACACTTTCATTTTACAATAATTGTTTTCATTATTTCATCATGTTTGTTATGTTTAAAATGTTGTTGCTATGCATTTAAATAACTATTATCGTTTACCTGTGTACCTACAGCAGACATAATTATTTGTTATACCTGATTGATTTTATGTACCTGATATAATATAAGGTGTTGTCAGTTTAATTTTTTACTAATGAAACTGAATGTCCCTTTGTGCCTCTCTTTTATCTGATTGTTTTATTAAAAAAAAAAATGTCACGTGACAGGTCACTTTTACTATATAAAAGGCGTCGGCAAGTACACTTGACTGTTCAGTCAGTCACTAGAAACAGAAAAATAACTCCCGTTGAAAACAGCCATAGTAATCAAGTTCAATCAATTTCTATTAAAAACATACTGGTAACAACAAATGATTGTGGTTACAGATACCAATAAGTATGGTTAAAGTTAACCAATAAACGACAATGTCGATATCATCTGAAATATAATCAATCATTTGTTCTGTTATCCAGCCATATTCTCGATATTGCTTCATGCTCCCAGGTAGGACACTAAATGCACTGAGCCCAAATTTGTAAAGATAGGCGAGCGTGTTACATATCGAGAGACATAGTCAGTGAGAAATGCCCCTTTTCAAGTGGATGTCATAATATTGATTATTTTAATCAACACGTTAAAGTTATTTCACTTTAATATTTCCCATACACCCTTTTCTTATTTACCACACGTACCAGCTTGGCATGTTTTAAACGAGTGATTAAAATCGATTTTACAGCATTTAAATGTATACGTGCTATATAAATGTGAAAGTGAAAGTAAAATCACAGGAAGATAATGGTGACCTGTAGTTGCAACCTTTAACGTTTTTGGTCTCTTATGGAAAGTTGTCCCATTGGCAATCATATTACATCTTATTTTAACCTCACCCATCCCAAAAGGCTGAGTGAGCTTCTCTAATCACTCAGTGTAATCCGTGAAATTAAACAAAAATCTTCTCATCTGAAACTATTGAAGCAATTGGAATTAAACTCTACATGACCACAAAACTTGTGTAAAACTGTGTGCGATGAAGCCACCTGCCATCCAACAAGGCCGACATGGCTAAGAAAAGAACAAAGGGTAAAATTCAAGTTTCGTTTATTATATTGAAAACCGCCATTGATACAAAAAAAAAAGACAGATCAGAAATGCTAAGAATGCTGAGATTTATCCTCTGTCCGATTACATCAAAACGAATTTTATAGTTTGTTTGCCAATAAAATTAAACCAATTTTTCATTTTGTGTTTTACCTTGAAAACTGTGATAGAGAGAAACGTTATATATCGAAAACGATCAGCAAGACAAGATCAACTTGGCCGAAATCGTCAGTCAATTTGTTTTGATTTTATTGCCCTTTACTAAAATGAGTAAAATTCTCAGTTGTATGAGTAATAAATTTTAAGTGGGTTTCACTTCGTACTATTTTGCTGTGGTAAACTTAAAAAGGGAATTAAGAAATATTATTTCGCTATAACATATAGCTACATATATAAGCAGTCAGTTTGGTTCAATTTCGTCAACATAAGCTGAAAAACATTGATGTATTATTGAAATCACTTGAATCTGTATTAGTGCAACCATACTTTTTACCGTTTGGTGCACGTACACAGCATATGGTGGTCAGCATGTTCATTTATTGAAAGAAAGTATGTCAACATTGAAATGTGAAACAATATAGACATTTTGAATAACCAATTAGATGAATGATCTTGCCCACAAAAATCAAATCATTCTTATACAGGTAAAACAATGATTTATATCTATTTTAACATCACAAATACCTAGAAATATCCGATAGAACGTGATTGCCATCTATTATGTTTTCATATCTAAGTTGATATTGGGTTTTATGACGTCGGCAGTCTTCGTAGGTTATCTCGATAGATAATAAGATGGTGTCTGGTCCGAAATACGCATGCAATGCTTATACATTTCAACAACCCAATGCATTGCTTATTGTTTCTTTTGACCTTTATAATTTGGATGTACGTTTAAGTATTTTATAAATAAAAAAACGAGAATTTTGATCACATCGATGAATACGAATTTGACAGGTCATGCCCATAATAACATACAGATCGTTGCAGTAAATTGTTAACAGCATCAGTTTAATATGTTGTAAGATAAAAAGTAATGCCCCTTTACAATACAATTTTAACGAATGCATATACTTTTAGCCTATTATGTTGAAATTAGTATTGATAGATACACAATTAAGTAGATAAAATGATCAGCTAAAGAAGACAAAAAAGATAATCAAGAAATAATTGGTCGACTCTTTATAGATTTGCCCTCAAATGACGCTTTACACATTTTTGGCAGTTTACCTTTTGTCTTAAAACCATAGACATATAGAAATAAAAAGCTAAAATGATCAACAAGTTAGGATCTACAATGAAGTCTTGATCGCTCAAATCGTCAGTAAACTCCTATGGTTTTACCCTGATGTTATTGATGATTTTACCACGTTTATGCGTATTATCTTGAAAAGTAGAAAAATAGATCTCAAAGGGACATTCCCAATCCATAAAGAAAATAAACTTATAAAGTCATGTAAAAATATAAAAGACCAAAGGACAAACAACAATACACAAACCACAACATTAAAAATTAAAGACTGAGCAACACGAACCCCACAAAAACTATAATATATAGAAAGAAACTTGAAAAGCAAAATAATCACCAGGACAAGATCTAAGTAAAGCTAACATGACTGAAATTTCCAGTTAATTCTATATTGAATTATTGCCTTGTTATGATGATTTTACCACAATATTGCCATTGCCGAAGATGCAGGTTAGCGACAAATGTTATTTAGAACCTACAGTTACATATATACATGTTTTATATATCTTTTGACTTGTAACGTACGGGCTAACTAAATAGCATTTTACAAAATTCAAAAGCTTTTAAATAAAACTAAGAAAAAGAAATAACAGATACAGCATATGGTATCAAATACATGCTTTTATGGTTCATGACTCTTTTTTTTTTTCAAAATGCAAAAATGTGAAACGAAGAAAGATAATGAATGATATAGACAAGCCATTACCTATATATAACGTAAGGTAACTACGTTTAAAAATTACATTCATTGTTTTAATACTGTTAGTGTAAAGGAGGATCTTATTGCAAATCACAGAAAACCGACAGACTTTATTACAGAGATTTACATTAACATTTTCAACATTATATACCTTTCACAAAACGATAAAAACATTGAAAAAATCATTGTGAATGAAAAGAAAATATTCATTGCAAAATTAACACGAACCATGCAAAACATCCATGAAGACAAAGGAAGCTTAAATGTGCCATGTTTTGTTATATTCCTCAAAAATACAAATGTAACTTTTTTTTAGGAAATATTGGACAGTCCTTTGTCATTCTGCGTAATGCAAACAATCTGCACTTCAATATAAAGGATAACAATTTCAACAAGATGGCATCTCTTTCTCAAGTGGAGGAAAACTATGTCAGAATGAGTTTATTGCTGACAGGTATATCTCCACGTGCAGCTAGAGTCTTGTTTGATCATGAATTCCACCCATCACGTTTGTACTCGTCTTTAAAGAAGGCATACAACAAACTGATGGACTTGAAAAAGAAACATGTTATAAATGAATTACAGTGGAACCTCCTGTTCACTCGTTTTCCTGGTAAGTGCAAAGTCTTGTTTTTACTTGGTCACTTCAATCTCAAGCTGTATTAACCAACCACTGAGTAAAATAAAATTCTGTGTATATAATGAACTTTATTTTTTTTTTATCTATGACAGAAATCTGTCTGTACAAAATCTGCATTCCTGTAATGGTTCTGTTTATAGGTTTTACTTTATATGACTTGATATGCTAGTCACAGTGAAACTTTCAAATTGTTTGCTTACGGTGCAACAAAGCCATGTGAGCTGTTACCATCACTTTGTGTTTGTCAACCGACTGCTTGTCCCTGATTTGTCCATCAGCTGTATGCTGTCCGTAAATGCTCTTAAAAATCTCATCGGAAACTGTTCAATGGATTGGCACCAAAGTCTTCTGCTTCATCTAAGGATGTCTACTTTAAAGTTTGTTATGTTCGTCAAGGAGGATTAACTAACTTGACTACCAATGTCTGTGGTATATGTTTAAGAAAAAAAATATAGCAATTAGAGACAAATTAGTAGGGTAAACATGATTAACATGACAAGCTCCATCTACCCTATCGGCCTGTTTTAGAGTTATTGCCACCGAATAGATGACCAATTTGTGCATCTCTTTGGTTGTTATTTTGAATATCTAAACAAAAGATTGGCACTGAATGATTTACCTAACCTGGAAATACCTGAAAAGTATAACAACCATTTTTAACAGTTATTTCCCAAAGTATAACAAAACTACCGAACGCCTAAAACGCAATCTATTTGAAAAAGAGAATTTCTATTTTATTCTCTTTTTTCAATGTTTTCTATTTGTGTGAACAAAATATTCCAACAAACATTTAACTGGCATGATTGTAACACATATATTTGATGATGGTATCAAATAACACTACACAACAAAAATTGGAGAACAATACCAAGAAATGAACACGTTTTACTTTACATGTACAAGAAACGTAGAAATTATTTGTTAGCAAGTATTGGGGAAATTTCCCCATAAAGTTGATAACCAATCAGATATCAATAATTTGGGAAATTTCCCTAAAAAGATGATGACCAACAAGAAATCAATAGAATGGGGAAATTTCCCCGAAAAGATGTTAACGAAAAAGAAATCGATAGAATGATGAAATCTCCCCAAAATGATGAAAACTAAAAAGGAATCAATAGAATGGGGAAATTTCCCCAAAAAGACGATAACCAACAAGAAATCAATAGAATGGGGAAATCTCCCCAAAAAAGACAACCAACAAGAAACCAATAGAATGGGGGAAATTTCCCCAAAAAGATGATAACGAAAACGAAATCATTAAAATGGGGAAATTTCCCCACAAAGTTGATAACAAAAAAGAAATCAAAACACTGGGGAAATTCCCCCAAAAAGATGATAACGAAAACGAAATCACTTAAATTTGATAACCAAATATAAATCAATAGACTGGGAAAATTTCCCCAAAAAGATGGCAACGATACCGAAATCAATAAAATGGGGAAATTTCCCAACACAGTTGATAACCAAAAAGAAAAATTCAGACTGGGGAAATTTCTTCACAAAGATAAGAACAAATAGTTATCTGTAGACTGGGGAATTATTCCAACAGAGATGATAACCAAAATAAGCTCACTGGCTTGAAGAAAATACTCATGCATTGCACAATGATTGCACATACCGTTGTATACAACAGCGAGAAATATGTCGTCTAACAGATACTGTAACATGTGTAAGAATAGAAAAGAGTCACTGTGGTGAAACATTTTCAGCAGCAGATAGCACAATTGAAAGGAATTATTGGCTGGGGAAACATTCACACTGATAAATTAAACAACAAACATCACAGATAGAGATGATACAGTATACGAAATAGGCTAATTTCCTCACAAAATCTTGTTTAACTGTAATCATGTATATCGAGGCCTTTAATAGGCGACTATACAGTTTTTCTCATGTTGAAGGTCGTAAGGTTGCCTACAATTGCTAAAACCCACTTTAAATGATCTTTGAGGAATAGTTGTCTCATTGACAATCATACCCGATCCCCTTATTTATGTATAGCTATAAAGTAACTCATATGTTTTAATCTGTTGGGGCCTCGGTGGCCGAGTGCTCCAAGTAGTCCAACTACTGTATCACTAGCCAGTCAACGCTGAGATAATGAATTCGAATTCCGGTCGTGCAATGTGCGCTCGACTTCAATCTTAATTGACTAGTCCCATGATTGTCAGTTTTCCTATCGAAGGTTCGTGGTTTTCTTCGGGCAATCCGGCTTCCTCCATCAATAAAAAATGACCGCCACGAAATAGCACAATAGTGTTGAAAGTAGCGTTAAATACCACCAACAAATCAATCAATCAATCAATTTAATCTGGTTAATCTCCCCGCCCGTTTGAAAAAAATTACATCATATGGGAGACCATGAAAAAAATTGACACATTTGAAGTGAGATTATCTTGCATAATGTGGTTTTAATTTCAACTCTTCAACATTTACAGCAAATATTATAATTCAAACCAAACAAATTGAATAGAAAATAAGCTCTGTCCGTTATTTGGTGTCTTTATACAGCAGCAATAGATCATGCCTTAAGTTGGAGTCTTCTTTTCCTTTTCTGTAAATATATCATTCTTTGAGTAGAAGTCTTCTTTTTTCTTTCCTGTAAATATATCATGCCTTGGGTAGAAGTCATCTTTTTCTTTCCTGTAAATATATCATGCCTTGAGTAGAAGTCTTCTTTTCCTTTCCTGTAAATAGATTAGTTGATGATACAAAACATTGCTATATGTACCAGACAGTGTGACGTTACGTTAATATTATAAAGGAGCTACCATTTCATTTTTAGGGGTGGGTGGGCTAGGATGAAATTTGAAAAAAAAACGTCACGACCGAATAGAGTGAAAAACAAAAAGGCAGGACAGAGATAACAATTAAAAAAAATGCAGGACAACATTTTTCATCCTAGCCCCCCACCCACCCTCCTCCTTCCCCTAATTAAAGTCAAATGGTAGCTCCCTTACGTATAAATAAGCTTGCTACATGTATATCTTTACAGAGTTAACTGCATTGAATGTCTCAATACTTTCTGTTATCGTCATTCTGACGTTGATATATATAAAATGAGAAGATTGTACCTGCATAGGGCAATTTTGATATCATTTAGAAAGAGTACGAACCCTTACAGACATTCTGATATCTGAGAATACAACAAATTTTGAGGAGGTTTGCGCTAACTATAATAAAATTGAGAATGGAAATGGAATATGTCAAAGAGACAACAACCCGATCAAAGAGCAGACAACAGCCGAAGGCCACCAATGGGTCTCCAACGCAGCGAGAAAATCCCGCACCCGGAGGTGATCCGTTTTAAAATATGTATCATGAGAATCATTCTGTCAACACTGTGTTAATCGGGACAATTGCAAACTCGATATTTGATTCATAAAAATTAGTACAATACAAACATTTAAAAACAGATGTGAAACCCTGTCTAATTTAGAAAAGATGGAGTTACAGTCTATACAGTAACTTTCATTCACCTGCAGTATATTTACATATTTGCCAATGTGCATATTTGTATTGGCAGCAGAAGTATCCTTAAAAGTTAGTAAGTTTATTTCCTCATCAAGTGATTACGCTTGAGAATTGGCAATGGTTAGTAATAGTTTACGCTCACGATTTTGTTACGACACCGTACGGTATAAAAGCGTTATAGAGTATAGCAGTTGTGGTGACGTTGCAGTATAAAATTAAATAACGTAACCGAATATTTTTTTTTTCCCGCTAAAAATCAAACTTTTAAATGCATTCTAAAAAAATAAACTAAATCGATGGGGATTGTGTCCATTGGTCACTGTAAAAGTGACGCTACTCAAATTTGTACGTGATCTGAGTTTTGTGGTAATTAGCATTGTGTATTACGTTTCATAATATTTAGTTGAGGCAAACTTAAGTTAGACGACCGAAACAAAAATCCAGCATGTTTTCCATTTGTAAAGGAGCATAACTCTAGAACGGTAAAAATGACGCCACCAAAGGTCAAACTTGATCTGTGTTTTGTGCTAATAAGCATTGTGTATAATTTTCATAACATTTGGTTGAGGAAAACTAAAGTTAGAGAACGGAAACAAAAATTCTGCATTTTTTCCATTTCTAAAGGGCATAACTCTAGAACGGCAAAAGTGACGCCACAAATATTCAAACTTGGTCTGTGTTTTGTAGTAATTAGCATTGTGTATAAGTTCCATAAAATTTGGTTGAGGCAAACTAATGTTAGAGAACGGAAACAAAACAATTAGCAATTTTTCCATTTGTAAAGGGGCATAACTCAAGAATGGCAAAAGTGACGCCACCAAAATTCAAACTTGATCTGTTTTTTTTTTTTGTGGTAATAAGCATTGTGTATAGGTTTTATAACATTTGGTTGATGCAAACTAAAGTTGTTTTTTTTAAATAAATCTTTATAATTCTGTTGCCGATGAAAAAAGCAATATCTAGAAGCATTGAATTATATTTAAGAAGAAAATGTCCACAGTAACCGGATGCCCACTGCACTATCATTTTCTATTTTCAGTGGACCGTGAAAATCTAATTTGGCATTTAAATTATAAAGATCATATCATAGGGAACATGTGTACTAAGTTTTAAGTTGACTGGACTTCAACTTCATCAAAAACTACCTTGACCAAAAACTTTAACCTGAAACTCCCACTATCATTTTCTATGTTCAGTGAACTGTGAAATTGGGGTCAAAAATCTAATTTGGCATTTAAATTCGAAAGATCAAATCATACGGAACATGTGTACGAAGTTTCAATATAATTGGACTTCAACTTCAACATCAAAAACTACCTTGACCAAAACTTTTTACCTGAAGCGGGACAGACGGACGAACGAACGGACGAACAGACGAACGAACGGACGAACGGACGCACAGACCAGAAAACATAATGCCCCTCTACTATCGTAGGTGGGGCATAAAAATAACAAGAACAATTTTCAGTGGTGTCGTGGTAGCATGTTTGCCTCGAGTGCAAGAGGTTATGGAATCGAAACCCGGCTTGGTCAAAACAAAAACTTGAAAGTGACATTTGCTGCTACTCCGATGAGCAGGCAGCATTAAGGAGTAAGAGAAGAGACTGGTCGGCTCGGAACCAGAATAAGGTATCCGACTAGGGTGATATCTGAAGCGGCGGATTTTACCCGAATCCTCCTTATGGAGCTACAGTGGAGATCACTTCTAACCTCTCATTAGAACTGTCAGAATAATCTGTCATAGAACTGTTCTAAACTGTCATAGAACAGTTCTAAACTGTCATAGAACAGTTCTACCTAGAACAGTTCTACCCTAGAACTGTTCTAAGTAGAACGTCAGAATCAGTTCTAGGTAGAACTGACCAAATCAGTTCTAGGTAGAACTGTCAGGATCAGTTCTATAGTAGAACTGTCTAAAACTGTTCTAGGTAGAACTGTCCATATCAGTCTACAGTAACTGTCAACAGACCTGACTAAACCAGTTCTAACCGTAGAACTGTCAGCAGAACTGTATAAAATGTTCTAGCCGTAGAACTGACCAAACCTGTCAGGATTGTAGAACAGTTCTAAATGACGTCACTGCAGTTAGGGCATCTCACTGGTCACCATTCAGTGTTATTATTATCGTTGATAAAGCCACACGCAAAATGCCTCCTGTCAAAGTTAACAGAATTTCAATGTATAATTATGAAGAATGTAAACAAACTGTGACCTCAATCAAAACGGTAACAAGCTTATTGTCAAAAGCATGTTCCATCCACAAAAACGTGTCACCCTTTCCCGTCAGAATATCGCCAGTCGTTCATTATAAACTCTAAATAATGAAGTTTGGTATTTTCTTTACCTTAAGTACAAATATTTCATAAAATTATTTGTTTTGCCACTCTCCTCCATCGACATCCATCGTAACAAAATTTCCGCTATAAAGTGACTAAAGTTCTAGGTTAGAACTGTTCTAGCTAGAACTGTCTAAAAGGTGTCAGGATGACAGTTCTACATACTGTCCTGTCTAGATCAGTTCTCCTGACAGATTCTGACAGATTTGATGAGAGGTTAGAAGTGATCTCCACTGTACTTTTATGGTTAATGAAAATGTTTCCACTCCAAACATTGCCTAATAAGGGGCCCCGGTCCCCCCTTTGTTCAAAAACCCGGATCCGCATCTGATTTCTTTCTACGGACTGTTGCCTTGTGAACGAGCAAGTTATAAATCCAGCCCAGCAAGTCGGTTTAGTACAAAGCAGGGTTTATTATTCATATCATATTAACATATGTTCCCGTCCTAAATAAGAATTAAATTTGCCGCTTGACTTTAAGCAGCCATCCATCGTCACCATCTTATACTAAATTGCACTAACACTCGTGTTCTATAATAGATAACTTATTAGCGTATCTTTTAATTTGATCCTTTCTTCGTACTTTAATTATTGCTCATACATGTGTAAGACGATTTCTGCGAAAACACAGTAAAAAATATAAGAACTATAAACGTATTGAATTGCAGTGAAGAATGCAAAGATTTGATACTGATTACGCTCATCTTTACTTCTTTATTTAAGTTTGCACACTAGGTATGTAATACCCGCTCGACCAAGATCGAACTAAATATACGTATGTACGACCAGCCACTCCAGTCTTCAGATATGTCTTTAAACCAAAAAAGTTGCATAAGATTCATTCTAACTTAATTTTTTCTATTAATTTACTAGTAACCACTAAATAGTCTGTTATATATATAAAATTAAGCAGTCAAAGACACTATTAAATAATGAACACGAAATGAAATTCATCTAATTAGAGTGTCTTTGGCTGCTTAATTGTATTCTTAAAACAGATAATCTAGCAGTCATATATTAATGAAAACGGTTAAACTAAGTTTAAATCTGATGCAACTTTTGGGTTTATAGTCATATCTGAAAACTGGCTGCAAGCGTAGTGGCTGCTAGCGAGTGGCTGCTTGCTTGATCCTGATGTGCGAGGCATTAATACTTTAAAAATGAGATTACTAGCTTGTGTATGTTGAAATTGATCTTATTTTGTCATGTTTTCTAAAAACCTACCCATAAAATTTCAACCTATTCATGTTATATTTTTTTTCATAATATTTATAACATGCAAAATCAGATATAATATAAAGTAGTGTCTTACTAAATCTGCTTATAAACCGTTCGTGCAACGGTTACTTGAAACATAGATGTAATACATCTATGCTTGAAAGCATAATCGAGTACACACACTTGGTTTGCTATAAATACGTATTATATCCAAGTGAAAATAATGCCATGATGCAGCTAAAAATTCTTCCAATACTGTTGATTATGGTTCAAAAAACGTAAGCTGATATTAAGTGTATATATATATTATTTTCGTTCAATCTCGGCTCCAATTTCGAGCTACGGTTGGTACGGCATCAAATCGGGTATCCGCTATTAAAATTTCTCTTGTGCAAATGTAGAAGAGATGAAGGAGTCTGCAGCTGTGAATTTTTGTATTCAAGATAATTTCAGAATTTATGGTTATTTGTTATTTCATTTTCACTAAGCGTTGGTCATTTGACTTTCCCACAAGTATTGATTACAGCACGGTGTTGTCTGTTCACTTTTAATTGTATGCATCATAAATATCTAGTAAATAACACATCTTGTTGTGATAAACAAAATATATCGATTAAAAGATGGTCTGAATTATTCGGATTATTTATATATATTGTGCATAAAGCAGTGAAAAATAGTAATTACATGCTTTATTCAAAAATTAACACACTTGCATTTTCACTGATCCATGAAATGAGCTCGAGGTCAATTGAAAGCTGTCAGACGGGCATAATGACCTTACAAGGTACGCACATATACCAATTACCTAGCTATTTGTTAGCGAAAAATACTTCATAATTTTGTCATTTGGACCGAGAAATCGTTCTGCAAATGTCTGAAATATTTGTCACTGGAAGTTAAACAAGCAGTTTAATATTTGTGTGATAATATAAATTTTAATTTCTGGTAAATGATGCACTCAAACTATGTTTTCAAACTGATATGCTACAATTAAAATGTTTCACTAGACGCAAAAGGAACTGGTATCGCAGTTAGGTATTCTCGCAGTAACTATACGTCTTTGAATACATGAAGTGGTGTTCATGCTAGAAATAGGAGTTTTGATGATCCATATTTCAAGAATGACAACATTAATTCACAAGAGGAAAAAAGAATCGGCATGGCAGTAATTCCTCGTCTTTGAATATATATCATTATATTGACGAAAGCTATGAATATGTCAATATACCCTTTGTTTTATCAAAAATTACTCTGAACGAAAACAAATTGTCTATCGAAATTTTTTAACATTACGAATGATAATTGCTATGAAGATGTTTCACAAGACGCAAAATGGATCGGTATGGTGCTATGATTATTTCAGAAATGACAATATATTATACTTTGCTTTATAAAGTCTTATACTGGACAAAAACAAATGATTTATAAATTTTCTTTCATCACGAAATCAGAATGTTAAAAATGAACGTCTGTCTGTCAAACTGTCTTTTGGTTATTTATGTCATTGGGCTGTCTGATTAAACGAAAATATACCACTTGTACTCTATAAATACTTGATGCATAATTAAAATTAAAGTGTACAAACATGACTATCATATGTATGACTTTGAAATATGTATCTATGAAAAAACTCTCTCATTGTATACCTTATTCTAAAATTTTGAATACAATTATTTTATTTCTCCCTTTTCTACTTCAACAAATGATGTCTTTGATCAGCGCTTGTAAGATTTATATTTAGAAAACTTGTATAAAAGTTTCTTTTTTTTCTCTTTTTTTTCAAATATTTGATAAATATAAAAATAAGAAGATGTGGTACATGTATGATTGCCAATGAGACAACTCTCCACAAGAGACCAAATGACGTAGAAGCTAGCAAGTATAGGTCACCGTACGGCCTTCAACACTGAGCAAAACCCATACCACATAGTCAGCTATAAAATGACACATGTAAAACAATTCAAACAAATATGCAGATATTTGTTCATGCCAATCGCAATCCAGTTCTCATTATACAATAGTTATGATTTTATTTGTGAAATTGAAACTTTGACAAACAATTTTGTATTTGCTTTTTTACCCCAGTAAAAAGGTCTAGCCTTTATTATATAATTAGGTTCATTTAAGCATTTTTTTAAATATATATATATAAATGATATTAATCTTCGATAATTGATAATCTGATAAATGCCGTAATGTAAATATGCATATCCGTACCGACTTTGTAACACGGCTTCGTAAGTTTTTTAACTTACCGATTTAGCGCAAGTATTCAATATAAACAAATATTGTTTTCGTATGAAATGACCTTTCTAACCATTATGCAAACGAATATATATATCCTTTGCTGGAAAAGGGGGGAGGGCACTTAATGTAATGAGTGGTAGGGATGAGCCGCTGAAATATGTCCATGAGAGAAATTCAGATTAAATATATCAATAGGTTGAATTTATCACTTGCTTGATTATATCATAAGTCACTGTAAGTATCTGAATCAGGTGTCAGTATTTATTTTTGATGCATTTAAACCACAGTTGTAAATGCTTTAGCAATTTGTCAAACCAATTAATCTCTATTTATTCCAATGTGGTATTTCCACTGATGCTAGTTATAGATGCTATAAATCCGACCATTTTGACATTTGCACCTAATTAACATTCAACGGTTTGTATACATGAAACATGATAACAATTATTAAAAGAAATTCCAGTGTCAGCGTCTTTTAAGAGGGAACGGCAATGTAACTTTGTATCAGTTTTTCAATAATATAAATCTCTCTTTGGGGTGTTACTACATTTATCTGACCAAACTTCTTTATTGTATATTGAAAGTGAAATTTCTTCATAATGAAAGATATGAAAGGGGCAAATAGCATGAATAGTGGAAAGTATTTAAGATGTGACGAATTTATCGGAAAAACAAGGTGTGATTATGACGATTGCAGGGACGATTTAAAAGGGGAGGGTTCCCAACCCAGGAGAAAAGGGCATGGTTTTCCAACACCCGGACCCCCAACCAGAATCCGCCGCTGGATTGCGTTGCTTCTAAACATTAACGTGACGTAGTTGGAAAATGAAATTATACATTTTGATCCCGTTATCGACACTTCTTTCAACCCTACGTAGCCAGAACATATAGTTAATCAATAAATAATTTAGTCAAACGTTTGTTTATTTGCCTTCACAGCATGAACTTATCTGATGACCAGAATATTATAGATGAATATGACCAGCTATGGACTATGGATTGTAGATACTATGTAACGCCAAGGAATGTTTACTTAACGCATAAACATAAATTATAATTTGGAACTAATCGGTGGCAGACTGTACGTCTACGTATGCAAGGAGATAAAAACAGAATTTTCATAGAATATCATAAAAATTGAGACGAGGCTTTGTTATTTTAAAAATAGTTTATTCGTTTGTCCATATCATTATAATATAAAGATATAAGAAGATGTGGTATGAGTGTCAATGAGACAACTCTCCGTCCAAGTCACAATTTGTAAAAGTAAACCATTATAGGTCAAAGTACGGCCTTCAACACGAAGCCTTGGCTCACACCAGCTTGGCTTGGAACAGCAAGCTATAAAGGGCCCCAAAAATGACTAGTGTTAAATAATGAACGAAAAACAAATATGATATACAGCAATAAACGACAACCACTGAATTACGGGCTCCTGACTTGGGACAAGTACTGTACATACATAATGTGGCGGGGTTAAACAAGTTTGAAGGCGCGCCAATACTCCCCTCACCTGGGATAGTGGTGTAACAGTACAACATAAGAACGAACTATACAAATCAGTTGAAAATGGCTCAACTCGATAGATCGAAACAAAGCAGAAATACATCTAACAAAAACGCAGAGTGGACGTGGCAGGGTACCTATACATCCCTACTACAAAAAGACACTAAGTAGAGATCTGAGTGTACTCGCAGTTATTGACAGCTAGTTCAAAGCCAATAATAACTAATAAAATCATGCATCTAAGACTAAAATATCAATAAGTTCACATCCAACATCTAATGGATTTAGTGTAAAGATTTATTATAAATGAATGTGCCTATTTAAATTAATATTTAGTTTGATTTTAATTTACTGATAACCAATATACCAATGAAAACAGTACAAAAAGATCTAATTATAGCGTTGAATTGGTAACCTTTTAGAATAAGTTTAATTAAAGGAACGATAAGTTTACCAGGATCGTATCTAAATTTCCAGGCTCGGCAAACTACATGTACATCTCCGTAAAAATTAAGGTGTGCTTTCCGATTAAAAATAAAATCAAACTTCCAAACCAAATCTAAATATCTATGGAAGAATTTAGTAAAGGTTTTAAATAATTTGGTAACGAAATCCCTGACTTAATAATTTACCAGTAATACAAAGATTACGTTCATTAAATTAAAATCCGAAACGTCACAACAGACACGGGCATAGTGAACGAGTTGTGATGCATAAACACCGTAAGATGGTGCAGAAGGAACAACACCGTCTAAAAAAAAAAAAGGAAAATTAACAATAAGGAACGAAAAATCGTCCCTTTTGTCGTATATTTTTGTACTTTGGTTCAGCCGGGGGTCGATCTGGATGAAAGGCCTACATTTCAAAATTTAGTGGTTGCTTAATTATAAATCCCGCATGCACCCTATACGTCAGTAAGGATTAAAAAAAAAAAAAAAAAAAAATCGGCTTGTAGAAGTCTAGATGACCATGATATTTCTATTCTCTAATAAACACTATAGATGCACAATTTAAAGTCATTTAATTATTTATTTTAAATCCTACAACTTCAATTAATTAACAAGTTAATCAAAGTAACGTAAGATTTCTAGACATAATAATTTGAATCAGCATTACAATGATAGAAGTTTGACCGGGATTATGTACAAATGTTTTGATAAACCTGATAACCGGATGGTTACATATACCACACTTAAGATCGAAATTATGGCTTTGAAGTAAAGCGGGCAACAGTTTTGTATTTCTGTCATCCAACTTGCAGTGCATGAAGTAAATCAACAATGTATATCAAACAAATTTCTTAACATTTATGAAATTTGAAAATACAAATAAAGTTTTGCTAGATGTGGAAATTGAAAGTAATTTTGGGGTATCAAAATGGATGGGTATAACTATAAAAGTTTATGGGAAATTGAAAAAAAAAACAATTTCAAATGGTCACAACTTGATAAATCAATGAAAATAATTATAAGGGGTCTTTTATAGTATTATTATTAAAGTTATTTCTGCATAATATTATCATATTATCAGCATTATTCAGTTATACGTATTATTTTAATAGTCATCACATGTTCTTTTTCAGCATACCATGAAAGTATTATATTGCTCAAATTTAAGTTAAAGGTTGTAGATTTTTATGGAATGTTACAAGAATATTTATGGTATTCTCTCTCGTCCCAGTTTAGAAAAATGTTATTAACGTATTTATCAACTAATTACACGCAGGTGATGACTTCTAAATAGCATTAGAGCATTTGCATTATTCACGTATTTGCTGGCGTATCCGTCTCGACGTATCGTATAGCACGTATACGAGGAAAGGATAAATCAAGTCAAGTTGGTGCCGATGAAGATATTTTACAATGCATTTAATTTTAATTTAGTTTTAATTCAGATCGGGGCTAAATCATTATTTAATACAAATCTTCCTGATACGTATACGTCGATCCGTGCACGTATCCTGATACGTGAATAATGCAAATGCTCTATTAGAAGGTTACGAGGCAGATGAATTGTTACACCTTTTATAATAATTCCAAAGTTATATAAACAACATTAACAGAGAGAGGGACATTCAAACTCATAAATCGAAAACAAACTGACAACGCCATGGCTAAAAAGAAAAAAAAAAAAAAACAAACAGACAAACAAAAGTACACAAAACACAACATAGAAAAATAAAAACTAAGCAACACGAACCTCACCAAAACTGAGGATAATCTCAAGTTCTCCGGAAGGGTAAGCATATCCTGCTCCACATGTGGCACCCGTCGTGTTGCTCATGTTAGTAATAACCTATACATTCAACCTAGTCTGAGATTACTCTGGTGTATGACAGATTTTTTTACGAATGGCTTTAAATATTTCTTGATGCATTTAAAGAACGATCACCATGATGGGCCTTAAACAGTATAATATTGGTTTATATTCTTAAAATGTTATCATGGGAACCAAATTTTAATTTATCTATGTCATGTGTACATGGTGTATGTGTGTAAATGCTATGTTAAGCAATTTATGTTTTTGTTTCTTGTTGAATTGCAAGAATTATTTGGCATTGGACTTTCAGTTAACAAATAATCAAAATATTTGATATTTTTCCAATCAAAGCCCTTTAACCTCCCCCGGCCCCCGCCGCTACGGGGAATCAACTTTTGATTTTTTTTTTTTTTTAATTCTTTCAATAAACACTTATTTATTTTAAGGCAAACATTGCGTAAAAACTGACATGTTTGTCATTAATGACATGGTCGGTAAATGTCGTTTCCTTGACAATGAAGTACTAATCCGGTTATTTCGGTATGTTCCGTAATTACAATGTCACGAGGTTCCAAAAATTGATCGAAACCAACGCATCCATATAACATGTCGAGTTAATTAACAGATAGTTAACGCGGCATCGCACTATAAACGGTTGAAGTCCACTTGTTGGAGTTCCTGTCAATATAATACTTCCATGAGGATACTAATATTGGGTGCATGCCCCCCAGACCTGGTGGGTAATTAGCCGGGGTCCAGGAAACCGCTGTTCAAGTTTATTAAAGGGTGTTGCAATAAACACTAAAGCAATTGGCATATATAATTTCTTTCCTGAACAAAAGATTTCACCTGTTAAATGATCTTAAGGAGGTACTTAAGAGGTTTTAAGAATTCTTGTCAAATGTTCGAACTCCTTCGTTTTTTTTTTATATATGATACAGGGTAAAATATTTTGACCTATAACAGCCATTTTCATTTCATTTAAAACTTTAATAGCTCATAAAACGTCATTTACCAAAAGTAATGCAGATTCCAGATTTCTTTTCTTTCGATTTGAGACCCAAATAATGCCAATACTAAATATAAGGTAAGAGTCAGCTTTTTCCGCATGCATTTTTAAAGATTAGATATCTCGAAAAGAGCTCCATAACCTATCAATATTTTTAGCTTATTTTGTTCCTTAACTAAATGCCCTTCTGATTTATAGTATCAACTTTTTAAACTCTAGATTTTTTCAATTTCACCTAAGTACATCCTTTATCTGTAATATTGTTTTTTTTTTTTAAACCAATAGAAATATTAGTGCTGTTCAACTTAACATGTAGTTTACATAAAAGCTTTTGCAAAGAGACATTTCAGACAGGTATCAATATTTACACACCCAACGATAAGCTGTCGTAAATAACGCATGTTGAAGCTGGCATAGGCGGATCGGGGGGGGGGTCTGCCCCCCTCCCACCCGTTTCGTGGGGAAATTTGGTTGATTACATAGGGAATCACTGAATCATGACTAAAGCGGGCCCCCCTTAGGTCAGTCAGTGCCCCCCTTAGAAAAAGTTCTGGATCCGCCACTGGGGCATGGGTTTGATTAACGACCAGTTTATATAATAAATCAAGCTGTAAATAATATCTTAGATGTGGATAAGTAGATTCAATAGCAATACAATTGTGTTAGAAAGTTTGCTGGTGACCTTGACTTTGTGATGGGGAGGGGCACGTGGCCCCCTGTGACTCCAAGTAAATCCACCACTGCAATGATCAGTGCGTAAACAAGAATATTTTACCCTCCTTCCTCGGAGAAAATATGCATTAAAATTGATTCTTACTGAATGGCTGATTACTAGTATCATAAAAAGAAGAATAATGGTGTATTATTGGGTTGCTGTTACAGTATATTAACACTATATGTATAAGCTTTGTTAAAATTGAGGGTGGGAATGGGAAATGTATCCCGACCAAAGAGCAATGAAAATAGACGTCACACGTGTTCACTTAAAAACATGCATTTAGTGCACCTGACCCATTATTGACTATACATTTTAACTTGTTCTAAATCACAAAGATAAAATTTCATGTCTTATACTCGTACAGCGAGGATTTTAATTTTCTACTTTTCGATGTCTTTAAAGATCGATGCATGTTTGAACACGATTGAAGATCATTGAATTAATTCTTAGGTTTTTTCATCGTTTATTTCAACAAGCGTCAATTCATTGTACAGCCCAAGTTATAAATATTTGTTTATCATGTATAAAACATACCTGTCGCCAATTTTGTTCTTTTTTTCGCTGCGTCACTTCTTTTGTCGTAGATGGCATCAGCATTTAGGAAAATACACAACAACATATGGCAGCATTATAAATGTGAAATGTTACGCGTACATTAAGTTAGATGTGCAGACGAGATGATGACGACTAGCTGTTTCCGAGATCTATAGTAAAATCATGCTGTGATTGACAAGCATTTAGTGTTGTTGGGAATTATCAAGATTATATATACATGCACACAGTAAACCGTAAATATATATATAATGTTGTTCGTTATGAATAATTTAGAGACTTATTTTACAATTGTGAACGATAATCATAAATTGTGTTTGGATATTATGTAATAAACTCAAGTAGTGAGAAAAGTAAAGACAACAAACCTACCAGGAGCATAAGGAGTGATACGTTCAGGTACTGTTATTTAAGATTTAAAATATTTTTTTAACTTAAACTTTGTAATATACAATGATCTATGTATCATCAGAATACGTTTGTTTGTTTCGGTTTTTGTTTTGTTTTCAGAGGGATTTGTAGGAATTTATGGTTTTCTATTATCATGATTATACCGGTTTTTTGGAACTATATAAATATAAGTAGATGTACGTGGTATGATTGCCAATGAGACAACAATCGACCAAAGCTAAAGTGAAGAGGATGTAAGCAAAAATTATTATATGCAACCGTCCGGCCTTCAACAATAAATTAAACAAACCCGTACTTTATAGTCGGCTATATAAAGGTCCGACCTCACAAACATTAACAATTCAATTACAAAACAAACGACCAACTTCATTACAAAATGGTCGACGAAAACAAAGACATGTGTCTATATATCATGCACTTGTATACAGGCCATGCAGAAGCAAGAACGAAGAAGAGGCATTCGTTTTTCCTAGTTTGTGTAGTCTTCGAGAAATAAAATACGGAACACCACTGGTGCCATTTGGAAAATGCATTACGAATAATTGCGCTATTGTAACCTTCAAACTAGTGTAACCCCGCCACATTCTGTATTTGCCTGTCCCAAGTCAGGAGTCTGTAATTCAGGGGTTGGCATTTGATGCTGTGTTTCATAGGGAAGTGCTATTTTGCAGGTTGCATGTTGCGGGTTGCAGGTTGCAGGTTGCGGGTTGCAGGTTGCGGGTTGCGGGTTGCAGGTCGCACATATAAATATTATATATGTAAAAATGTCATATTAGAGGAATTAATACATATAAAATCTACCCCATGACTGATAAATGATAAATCATTTCTAACAGTACACATACTCATGATACTGTAGGGTAGAAGTATTTTGTCAGTTATCAGTTGTCAGTATTTAATTTTGTTATATTTTTTTAATCATAATCTTCAAATTCAATAATAATAATTTTAATACACAAACATGTATCTTTTGATGCTTATCATACTGCTCAAATGCTATTAATAGTTCTAAACATTGATTCTAGTGATGTTAAAGTAATAAAAACTCCAAAATGACATAGGCTGAACAGGTTCTATGGAACACATTAATCTGTCTGAATCTAGTTACATTAACAATTGAATTTCTTTCAGTGGACATTCAAAATGTTTGAGGCTAATATTCAGAAATTGTTAGCTTTAAATAATTCTATGACTTTTCTTGCATGAACTTGATTTTAATAGTGCAAGAAACAAACACAATAATTTGCTTTCCAAGTCAGTTTTTATTTATATAAAGACCCAAAACCAAAATTTAGACATTACAGAGACGCTTGAGAGCCAACATTTTAGAACTTGTCCAAGATATTGCTGATATTAATCTAAAGTATAAGTTTCATAAAAAAATTGGCAAGAATTTTATCCGTGAGAGCGCTAACGAGGCCATTTTTCCATATATTTAATATTTCCAATGGACACAGCTCTTTAAAAAAAAAGTCGATCGTCCACCATTTTAGAACTTGTCCGAGATATTGCTGATATTAACCTTTAGTATAAGTTTTATAAAAATCTGACAAGAATTGTACTCTAACGAGGCCATATTCCATAATTTTTATTTTGCTAAGGGGCATAACTCTTTTTTTAAAAGTTGTCGTCCACCATTTTAGAACTTGTCCGAGATATTGCTGATATCAACCTATTACAGTATAAGTTTTATAAAAATCTGGCAAGAATTGTACCTGTGAGAGCGCTAACAAGACCTGAGGGACAGATGGACGCACGGACAGAACGAAGGACGGACGCCTGGTATTTCCATGTCCCCCGCAATGCGTTACGCGGGGGACAAAAAGATGCCTATCATAGCGTATAAACGCAGTAAAAATTTAAAGGAGCATCAAGCGAAAACAAGACTTTTAAATAGGTAGACTTTTGAGAAGGGCCCTTGCTAAGAATGCAATGGAACTTAGCTTTCAAATCCAGAAACACCGTGAAATAACAAATATTTACAATGATATACATATACATCTAGTTAAAAAGAAATAAGTCTTTACCACTATATAAAAACCGTGTCAAGTCTTGATGTTTTAGTATGTATGTTAGTGATGAGAATCTATGCATTTGTCATGTTTGTTGAAAGTTTTACCCAAATGTTTTAAGTTTTCTCTTTTCGAACAGAAAGTGTATGTATAAGTTAAATCCTGAGGATGTTAGACCAATTCAGTCCATTTACATCTCAAGATATTTTGATTAATGTAAATTGATAGATTTCTATTTTTAGATGTAAGTTTATTTGGCATAATGTATTTTAAGGAGTGGAGTATTGGAGTGGAGTGTTGGAGTGAACTTTTGGAGTGAAATTTTTGGAGTGAGATTTTGGAGTCAAATTTTTGGAGTGAGAATTTGGAGTCAAATTTTTGGAGTGAGATTTTAGAATGAAATTTTGAAGCAAAAGTTATATACATGTATGTTCTATATAATATTTGAAAAAAAATATAACGCATCAACTCCGAAATCCTAGTCCTTCAAAATTGTTGGTCCCTAAGAGGTTACCAATATCACTATGTACAAGTTTGATCATTCATGGTAAAATTGGATTTAATATGACATATGGTTTCTCATAGAAGACTTAAATGTTTCACATAATAAGAGGTGATAATCTTGGATAACGTTCTGACTCCCGGACACAATTGTGAAATGGGACCACCCAATGGCCATTACACGGAGTGGTTTCAGAGGAAATGTTGAAAATGTGGAAGTTTATAACGATGTTCGCAAAGTGGTGACAATAGCTAGCTTGACCCAAAGTCCAGATCAGCTATAAAGAGATAGCGATTAGAAAAAAAAAAAAATAGGAATGTGTCCCACATTCATGGGACACAGATGATGCCCCCACTTGCATAAACGTTATAAAGGGACATAACTCAAGAAAGGTACAAGTGACGCTACCCATATTTGTACTTGATATGAGTTTTGTGGTAATAAGCATTGTGTATAAGTTTCATAACATTTGGTTGAGGCAAACAAAAGTTAAGAGAAAGGAAACCAATTTCAGGATGCAAGGACGTACAGATGGACAAGGGTAAGACTTAATGCCCCTTCACATGGCGGGGCATAAAATCAATTATGACCAGGATAGACTCTGATGCCTCATTATTATCATTTTGGATCTACAAGTCAATATCCTTGCCATTATGTATCACAATATTACCTTTAAGGAAATTTCCATTTTGACCTTTTTTTGTCCCAATTTCTAATCGAGAGGGACTGGGGTTGCCTTAACGGGAAGTGGTTTATTTAGTTCAATTACATTGTGTTAGGATCAGTAAAGTATAATCAAAGTCAAAGTACCCACAACAATTGTCCACAGACAGACGATGACAACATCACATACATACACAACTTATGCTGTATAAAACGAACAACTCCCAATGTGTGTTTACAAAAGGCCTTGACTTCACCTTATATGCCATTAGGCCAACATTTTTCATTTTAGGTTTACCAGTGAGCCTACCCTCTGAAGAAATATTTTATTTTAAATTTTATTCGCACGAAGACGTGCAAATTAGTATGATATCCCTGTCCGTTGAGTTTGCCCAGATTTAATCCCATTTGAACTTCGAAATTTTATACAATTCGGCATGTACTTTGTCATCACAACTCCTCTGATTTTTATATGAAGATGTGCATATTAGTTTGACATCCTTTTTCAGTTCGGGGTTGGGGTCGGTGGCCAAGTGGTCTAAGTAGTTCTACTACTGTAATCACTAGCCAGTAAACACTGAGGTTGTGTATTCGAAGCCTGCCCGTGCAGGTGCCATCGACTCAATCTTAATTGACAAGGATTGTCAGTTTTCCTACCGATTGTCGGTGGTTTTCTTGTGCCACTCCGGCTTCCCCACCAATAAAACTAGCTGCAACGAAACAGCCCAAAGGTGGCGCTATAAAATGGCGTTAAAACACCATCAATCAATAAATCTTTTTAGTTGACATTAAAGTTGGGTTTCAAATATGATTTTGGTTCAAATTAAATTGAGGGACAGAGGGTATTAATTGAATATAATCATTAATATTAAAGCCGGGACTCCTGTGACAAAGAAAGTCATAACTATCCACATCTAGTCAGAAACAGAGCCAATGTAGATAAATACAAGTAGGAAAGGAGGATATAGTTTTCAGACACCCTAGGGATACTTATTGCCAATTTTATTTTTGATTGGCCTGGTGGTTTTGGAGATTAAGATTTTTATATCGATTAATAATTCTAAAAGCATGCATAATTTGATCTAGTGGTTTCAGAGGAGAATAAAATTGAGAATGGAAATGGGGAATATGTCAAAGAGACAAAACCCGACTAAAAGCAGACAACAGCCGAAGGCCACCAATGGGTCTTCAACGCAGCGAGAAAATCCCGCACCCGAAGGTGGTCCTCAGCTGGCCCTAAATAACATTATGTACCAGTTTAGTGAAAATGGACGTCACACTAAACTCCAAAACACATAAATGAACTAAAATTAAAAACATACAAGACTAACAAAAGCTCCTCCTGACTTGGGAGAAGACTTTTTTCAATAAAGTTAACGGAACTAGGACGACGGACGGCAAGTAATGGCAAATATTCAAAATGCTTCTTTCGGCAAGGTCAGCTGGTATGAGGAGCAAATTTTATAATTTTAGAATAAACATGACCAAACAATTATTTATTCTCATCTGTGTCAGAATTGTATATATATTATTTAAATATAGCACTGAACATTTTAAATATCTAATGAATACTTTTCAAAATCAACCTAAACATTCAACTTCCTAACATTTTATATTTCTGGAATAATATACTATATACTCAAAGATTTCACTCCAAAATATGACTCCAAAATTTCACTCCAAAATCTCACTCCAACACTCCACTCCATAAAATACATTATGCCAGTTTATTTACACCAGAATGTTGTTTAATATAATTGGATACCCTGCCTTTAACATTGATCATAAAATTATGTAAATTAGATACACCCTCTCATGCTAATGTCCTCGTGGTATATCTAATACTTAAACCCGCAACCTGCAACCTGCAACCCGCAACCCGCAACCTGCAACCCGCAACCTGCAACCTGCAACCCGCAACCCGCAACCTGCAACCCGCAACCTGCATTTTAGACAATTTCTGTTTCATATTAGTTGTTCGTTCATTATTTAGTTCATGATTTAGTTTTCTCGTTTGATTGGTTTTACATTTGTAATTTCGGGGCCTTTTATAGCTGACTATAAGGTATGGGTTTTACTCATTACTGAAGGCTGTATGGTGACCTTAGTCGTAGTTGTTAATTTCTGTGCCATTTGGTCTGTTGTAGAGAGTTTTCTCAGTGCCAATAATACCATATATCTTCTTATTTATATACTTATCAACTATAGTAATGATGCTTACCATGCATCAATAGATATCGGCAATTTATAAGTTATGAATCTATTAGCAGCAGCACTTATTATTGCCTCCTTTGGTTGCCTTTTCGATGTCATCAGCTGAGAGGAGACGATTTGTAGATTTGTAGATTAACAAAAACATCGGCAATATATACCGTCTCACATTAATCTTTTGAAATACAGTATGTTCAGGAAGCAGTCATTATAAACGCTACGGGAGGTGACCATATGATTAATTTATTTGATTCTATATCATTTATATATCAACAATATGTAGTTTTATAAGAAAAATTCATGGATTTGATGATTTTAAGACAAATTAAAGAACGTTTTTCGACGATTTTATGTGCTTTCTACATGTATACAAATGTTCAACTATTTTAAAAGAATTCAATCAGTAATATTTCAAATAAAACAATGTAATAAAAGACAAAAAACATATTTTTTCGATATTCAGTTATAGTTCAACCGGAATCCCCATTTACTTTTCTTTGATCTTAACAGTTATCCATCAATATTATTATGATTTTTAATCGTCAGAATTATGAATTTAAATTTAAGGATACCATCACACTTCTTAGAATAATTGATACGTATTAGACTTATAATATGCTGAGCTGTATATATACAAAGTGCCTTTCGCATCGATCTACTAGACACATTAATCAAAACCTCGAGGGCATCATTCGGACTATCGGGGACAGGAGTTTGCATTACGTGACATAGGGGAATAGTCCGTTGATTAAGTAGGGTATGGGTCCCTCGATCAGACATGTTAAAATTAAGTTATGAAATATTGTAACACATTTTTATAGAGTTTTTATTTTCTTCTATACATACATTTTTTGCGCTATGTTTCAATATCACAAAGAGAACAACGTTACATTTAAGAGACAAGTACTTATAAAGTCTGATTGAAAGTGAAAGGCGACACAATTCACTACAGTGTCTTTGATTGATTGGTTGATTGCTTCCGACTGCATCAGCACAAAGAAGTCGTGTCAAAAATTGTTTTTGAAAATTTACAAAAGCAATCAGAGCAGCGAATATTAACAGCAAAATTTGCATCTTAACATGAGAGAAATTAATGTGATGCATATGTTATTGGCCTTTCATTAGACTTAAGTACTGAATATGATAAATCCGAGATCGATACTTCGTGTCCTTTGTACATGATATTTTTTTGTGCTGGTTGCCAATCTAATGAATCAAGCCATTTGAAATTAATTTTATACTTTGTTCTTATGTTATGCTGTTACATTGCTTCACAGGTTAGAGGGTTAAGCACCCACATGTGTTTTACCCACCACATTCTATGTTTACCTGTCCAAGTCAAAAGACTTGAAGTCTGTAGTTGTCGTTTATTGCCATCAGTAATATTATTGTATTTGTTAATTGTTTTTGTTTATAAATCAGTCCGTTGTTTTTCAAACGAATTAGTTACGTTCAAATGACGTTGTGTTATTCCAGGGTCTTTGACAGCTCACTATACGGTATGGGCCTGTAAGTCACAAATACCTATGTCAATATATATGGGCTAATATAGAAAGAAGCCAATATTTGAATGATAGAGGAATACAGTTATATCAGTGTCCACCATGTTTCAGTATTCGAGACAATCCACCCACGCATCCCTTCCAATATCATTCATTCTATAGCAGCAATAGAATATTTCTTGTCTATTTTACAGGTTCATTGTAAAAAGCTCTTCCGAATACATGTATGAACGGGAAAATATGATCATGATGATATAATTGTAAAACTGGATATGCCCAAATTTATATATTAACTTGACGATTCTTGCCCATAACATCATGAACATCCTCCGTAGCATACAAAAACCAAGCAAATTAAATTAAAGGAAAGCATTATTTGAGTTTTTAATTACTCTCATTTTCTGCTTCTGATGTATAACGTATAACGTTACTGTAAATGAAAAAAAAAACTATTTTCTGTGGAATATTTGATGCAATAATTCGAAATCTATACTTTTTTTTTATACTAATCGTAGTTTGACTGGATAAAGATAATCACAGAACACGCTTTATAAAATCATTTATCATACTGACCATCACAAGCCGATCTTCAATGTTGGAATCTACGGATGAAAAATTAGTGTCTTTATACATATTCTAAGTTATTTTTTACACTCAAAAGCTCAAATCAATAAAGTCAAGAGTCTTAATCTTGGATGAAATCGAGATTAAGTAATGCTGTTACTGTCCATCGTATAAATGTGAAAAAATATTGTCGATAGGAAACTTAATGCAGGTAACCGCTTAAAAATAGTAGTGTTATTTATAAATACGTCACAATAACGTAACGTCACACTGTCTGATACATCAAGCAATCTTTGGTATCACCAATTTATATATTTACAGGAAAGGAAAAGAAGACTCCAACTCAAGGCATGATATATTTACAGGAAAGGAAAAGAAGACTCCAACTCAAGGCATGATATATTTACAGGAAAGGAAAAGAAGACTCCAACTCAAGACATGATCTATTGCTGTTGAATGAGGACACCAAAAAACTGAAAGAACTTATTTTCGATTTAAGTCTGTTTTATTTGGTTTGTTTTATGTTTGCTTTATAATATATGCTGTAAATGTTGAACGGTTGAAATTAAAACCATATTATGCAAAAATGTCAACTCTCTTCATATGTGTCAATTGTTTTCCATGGTCTCCATGAGCGTGTACAATTTTTCAAACAGGCGGACAAATTCACTAGATTTAAGCATATGAGTTAACTCGTAGCTATATATAATGAGGAGATCTGGTATGATTGACAATGAGACAACTATCCATCAAAGTTTAAAGAAAGCGGATTTAAGAAATTATAGGCAACCGTACGGCCTTCAACATTAGAAAACCCATACCGTTTAGTCGACTACAAAAGGCTCCGATATACTGTTTAACAAGATTTTGTGAGAAAATTGCCCCATTTCGTGTACTGTATCATCTTTATCTGCGATGTTTGTTGTATTCTCAGTCAATGTTTCCCTTAAATTGTGTTATCTGTTTGTGAAAATGTTCCACGCTTTTCTCTTGTTACTGTATCTGTTAGACGACATATTTATCACTGTTGTAAGTGTGCAATGCATTTGGATTTTTCAACAAGCCTATGAAATAATTTTGGTTATCATCTCTGTATGGACAATT
The DNA here is from genome assembly GCA_017311375.1 of Mytilus coruscus. NCBI lineage: Eukaryota > Metazoa > Mollusca > Bivalvia > Mytilida > Mytilidae > Mytilus > Mytilus coruscus. Next base: position 3,871,857 of record CM029599.1, on the reverse strand, counting down.
CCTCACTTTACTGATTACTATTTTATCTTTTGGGAAATTTCCCAGTCTATTGATTTCTTGTTGGTAACCATTTTTAGGAAATTTACCCATTCTATTGATTTCTTGTTGGTTAGCATCTTTTGGGAAATTTCCCAGTCTATTGATTTCTTGTTGGTAACCATCATTTTGGGGAAATGTCCCCATTCTATTGATTTCTTTTTCGTTATCATCTTTTTGGGGAAATTTCCCCAGTCTATTGATTTCTTGTTGGTAACCATCTTTTTGGGGAAATTTCCCATTCTGTTGGGGTTTTTTCGTTATGATCTTTTGGGAAATTTCCCAGTCTATTGATTTCTTGTTGGTTAATTATCATCTTTTTGGGGAAATTTCCCAAGTCTAATGATTTCTTGTTGGTTATTATCATTATGGGAGATTTCCCCATTCTATTGATTTTTGTTGGTTATCATCTTCTTGGGAAATTTCCCCAGTCTATTGATATTCGTTTGGTTATCAACTTTGTGGGAAATTTCCCAATAGTTGTTGACAAATAATTTCTACGTTTCTTGTACAACTACAGTAAAACGTGTTCATTTGTGGAGATTGTTCTCTAATTTTATTTTGTAGAGTTATTTGATGCCATCATCAAATCCATTTGTTACAATCATGCCAGTATAACGTTTGTTTCAACATTTTGGTCACACAAATAGTAAACATTGAAAAAGAGAATAAAATAGAAATTCTCTTTTCAAATAGATTGCGTTCTAATAGATATCTAATTTGTGTTTATCTTGAATAATTTAAGATATTAGAGCAATGTTTAAAATGTAAATTTGCACTTAACATTTTGAATTCTGATAACCTGTTTTATTTTTTTTTATTATTATTGCACCTTAAATTGTAATTTTACAACTTTTCCCATTTTTTGGATATACCCCAAAATAATTACAATAGCATAGAAATTACAAATTTAGTCAGCAGCTAAAAAACCCAAAAATCAAAAACCAAAAGATCTAACATAAGCAGGTAAAGGTCGTTACAATCAGATTTCACTAGGTAAGTGATTCAGGCACAGATGAGCCTATTGATAAAAACAGATAGAAATAGTATAGTAGCTGAACTTACATCTCAGATATATTTCCTTAGCATCTCCCATTGTTGGTCCTCAAATACAAAATATTGAAAACAGGAAACATAAAAGGAAAAACATAACTGTAAAATACATAAAATAAGCAAATTAGTTGTGCATTGGGAAAATAACTATCAATTTTAACAAGTATGTACATTCAGAAGTCAACTGATGAAATTATACAAATCAATAGCATGCAAATAATCTGTAAAAACAGTACAGAAATTGACGGGGTCGTAAATAAGCAATCAATGAAAATTGTTAGTCCTTTAAATACGACTGCCATACAAATAAGGGGATAAGCTAGCTATGAAACCAGATTTAATATTCGCCATCTTCTACATAAGGAAATGACTATTCCAAGTCAGGAATATGGCAATGGTCTTCCATTCGTTTGTGTTTGTGGGTTTTGATTTCTCAATTTGATAAGGATTTTCCATTTTGAATTTTCCTTGAAATCTGTGTTTTATTATTTTACTTTGTTATAAAGTTTTAGGCGGTCATGGCTATATATTTTTATTTGTCTTATTTGACTGATGATAAAACATTCAACAAACGCCGCCTTTTAAATTATTACATAAGGTTATGCAAAATGAATCATATTGTGTTTTCTCTTTGTACAACACAATCTAACCAGATTGCCTTGTTATCTTCTGCATTGTTTCTTGCTTTTAATCCAGGTATTCCCGATTCTTACTCTTTATTTATGCCTACCTATATCATGTTTTATTATTTGTAGATGTTCCAGATTCTAAAACATTTGATGTCACTTTAATGATAGCATTACTGAGAAATTTGACCACAATTTCTCCTCCTCTTTGTGGATTTGACTGTTTACCTTCTGCCATTGAAACAACACCTGGAGCAGATTTAGCTAGAATCAAATACTACAGAAACTACATGGCTCACCTGAACGATGTGAAATTAGACTCTGTGGTCTTCAATACAAATTGGAATGATATCACCAATGTATGTAGTGCTATTCAATTATGCCCCCTCCTTGTGTACCACTAACTCCTTTAGTTTTCATGCTTGAACATTTGATATTACGAATGGTGTTATAACATATACTAAGGTTTACTATTCTTATCAGAATTGAATTTTCTTCAAATTGTCCATAAATGACATAGTGTTGAATTTAACTTTATGGTCATGCTAATGTTTTGGAGGCTTTTTTTCAGTCGTATAATGTTATGACGTTGTCAGCATCGTCGTCGTCGTCATCGTTGTCGTCGTCGTTCGAAGACATTTGATTTCCGGACAATAACTCGAGTATAAGTCTATGGATCTCTATGAAATTGTACCACAAGGTTCAATACCATAAAAGAAAGATTGAGATTGGTTTTGGGGGTTATGGACCTAACGGTTTAGGAAAAAGGGACCAATAGTTGTGAAATTTTTTCATATTCTTTTAACCATTTCAATTATGGTTTAATTAAAAGTCTTGAATATTAGGGTTCTCTAGGGATCAAAATTAAACTTAAATTGATTTAAACAAAAAAAAAAAAATGTTTTTGGGTTCTTTGATATCATGAATCTAAACATGTATTCAGATTGTTGATTTTGGGCTCAGTTTTCCACTTGGTTCCAATCGGCAAAATCGGTACTCTGCATATAGTAAGCAAAATCGGGGTCAAAATTAAACTTTGATTGATTTCAAGAAAATCAATCTTGATATGCTGAATCTAGCAATGTATTCAGATTTTGGATATCGGACCATAATAGGTAAGTCCATTTCAACCTTTTTGTTCTTAGTATCAGAAACTATACAATGTCAAATATTCAATCACAATCCAAATTCAGAGCTTTATCAAGGTTGAATGTAGTGTCCACACTTGTCCCAACTGTTCAGGGTTCAACCTCTACGGTCGTATCAATACGGACCATTTTATTTCCATTATGTTGGAGGTTTTTTTTATTTCGTATCTTCTGCCTTAAAAAAAAACATTTGGTGAAACTACGTGTTTTGAATAAATAATTTTTCTGGCCAACCACAACCATTTTCAAAACATATTTTACATACATATTGGTCTTAAATGGTGATAAGCTACGAGAAATAAAAAGGAAAAAATCAATATACGATTTTTTGTTTAATCATTAATGAAAGTGAAATAGTAAAATAACAATTCGCTTAAACAGCCTGTTTGATTCAAAATTGCCAAAGTCAGCTAAGAAACATGGCTGATGAATTATTCTCTAGCAAGTGAATAATTCTTACTCATTGATTCCGTATTCATATTACCTTCAATATTAACATCTTAGCTAGAGATGGGTTAAGCATGCACTTTGCGTGTTCAGTTACTAAGAAAAAAAAAGAATGTCAACATTGAAATTCAACAAGGGTAAACCATTTGATTGACTGATTCGATTCACTCATTCTTATACAGATATTATTAGAACAATATAATCTGATCAATAGTTCAATAAACAGCCAATGAATACACGTTCAAACCCGATCAAACAACAGTTAAATTCTTTGATCACAACGAAAACACACTTTGAAAGGCGAGGATTGCGTTCAATACTGTAGCATCGACGTAGGGTTACGTAGATGTTGACTACTGAACGTAAAGCTAGCATAGCTGCTTAATATATCTAGATAGCGTATAAAAAATGTCTGTTCTCCAGAGAATCCAAAATGGCGTCGGATAGGTATTTAATAATGACGTCATTTGGATAGATTAGATACGTAGCATATGATTCAACATAAATGGATATCTAGGACATAGCGGCTATACTAGCTGCTACGACGTTGAAAGCTACCCTGATGATAGAAGTCGCTAATGCATTTAACCATTCACTGAGATTCACAAGAGAGTCTCGAGCTTAACGTGAGACCAATGTTTTCTCATTAAGACTATTATCATGTCTATTATTCCAGGGAAGAGTCGTTTTATTACTTTGTTTTTAACAGTCGTACAGAACAAAATATTCGCCCTGAAAGTACCGATGTGGGGAAAATTACTAAAGCAAAGGTGGAAGATACCAAGTTGACATTTAAAACTCATTCGTCGAGCAAATCTGACAACGCAATGACAAAAAAAGACAAACAAGTTCATAAAGACATGTTTAGCCAAAAGTTAAAACCTTGGAAAGCTGCTTTCATGTGTAGCCCATCACTAAACTATATCTCGAAACTTCGTTAGTTTGTCCGAAGGGAATATTATGGAGGAATTTTCAATGAAGATTTAGCACAAACATACGAAACGTAGTTGAACGATTATTTACCATTGTTTACTATTAAATTTTCAGAGGGGTGTTATGAAGAAAATATAGTTTATCAAAAATAAGAAACCAATTTCAAGAAACCGATTGTTCGAGTATCACTTTGGCATTCGATAATCTGAGTTACTAAATCAAAGTGTTAACAAAAGTACCGAACTTCAAGGTAAATTTAAAACGGGAGAAGTCCATAAAACCTGACAAAAGCAAACGTTAGACTATACTCCAGTTTTCGAGTTACCGTTGACATCCCTAATAGGAATCCACAAAAATATATCAGCAATATAGGATCTTCAAAAATACCGGTTTGATCGAAACAGTTGGATGAATCATTAAAGAAGTATTTGTCCTTAAAAGATGATTATTTACTTATTTTCGATTTATATTTGTACGTTCATTCAATAATTATCAAAGGTACCAGGCTTATAATTTAATACGCCAGATGCGCGTTTCGTCTACATATAACTGATGCAAAGTTGCATGGCTGTTTTTAAGAAGATCTTATCAATCAATATGTGATGCATGGTTTGCATGAATGTTTTATATCATTATCCTGTCAGGCAGTATAGAATGTTTGGTTGCATGGGTAATTTAGAAATGAATCCTTGCAGGCAGTATTTAGAAAGCTTGGTTGCATGGGCGTTTTATAAAAGGGTCCTATCAGGCAAAATAAGATGTGTGGTTGTATGGGCGTTTTATGAAAGAGTAATTTTAGGCAAAATTAGATGCTTTGCTGCATTGGTGTCTTATCAAGCAATATCGGATGCTAGGTATCATGGATGTTTGATAAAAGTGCGTGGGTAAAAGTATGTTTTATTGCAGGTCGTATCAGCAGTAATGGCTGTGTGGTTGTATGGATGTTTATTTATAATGTGTTTTACTACATCAACCTTTAACATGCATTAACTTGGTCACTAAAATCAATTAACAAACATGTTATTAATATTATTCCTTTATAATGTAAATGCTGATGTTACTTATATACTGATATAACATTAAAAAATGCTTCAACGGTCTATCAGTAACAGTTAAGAGTTTATTAATATTTATATCATATATATTACAGGCCATTGATAGATTAGGTGGGCAGCAAATGAAACAGGAGTGTAATCATCTGTAATCCAAACCTTTAGATCAGACCAATTACGAAATAATGCTGGATATCAAACGATCTAATATTGAAATCAGGGAGCTAAAAGAATCATTTGAAAGTCTGAATCTGTCACATACTGAAATGAAGAAATCCCATGCTGATGTTACAAAAGAACTCCAAAAGATTAAAGCCTATCAGAAGGACAGTACCATGGAATGTTAGAGGTAAACAGTGGGGTGTATATAATGTCTTTATTTTGTAGGTTAACTTTTAATTTTGATCACTTGAATAATATTCTGTTAAACTCCCACTTTGGATCTAATTTGGCCATTAAGCGTAAGAAATGACATAATCTTATATTCATACTTATGTCTTCTGAACATTTGACGTATGTTGTTTTCGATTTTCGAATTCAAAGAATGACCTAATACTGTCAACTGTACCGATGTTTTATCAGATGAGTACTTCGCAAATGGATATCTCTGAAGTGGTGTTCGATGCATTATTTGTTTTATTATTGTCTTTGAACTAGTTGTCAGTAACTGCGAGTACTCTCAGATCTGTATTTAGTGTTTTTGTTGTTTGGATGTACAAAATGTACAAGTACCGGGTCACATCGACTCTGTGTTATTGTTGGATGTATTTCTATTTATATCCATCGGATGAGCTAAGCCTTTTTCAACTGATTTTAATTGTTCATTCTTATGTTTTACTGTTACATCACTGTCCAAGGTAAGGAAAGGGATGTGATTCCGGTTACAAGTTTTATCCCGCCACATTCTGTATGTATGTGCCTATCCCAAGTCAGGAGCCGGTAATGCATTGGTTGTGGTATGGTGTTGTGTTACATATTTGTTCTTCGTTAATTTTTTATACATAAATAAGGCCGCTAGTTTTCTCGTTTGAATTGTTTTTCATTTGTCATTTCAGGGCCTTTTATAGCTGACTACGCGGTATGAACTTTGCTCATTGTCGAAGACCGTACGTTGACCTTTAGTTGTAAATTTATGTGTCATTTGGTCTCTTGTGAAGAGTTGTATTATTGGCATTCATACTACATCTTCTTTTTTATATTGGAGGCCATTTCATTTGAATATCCACAGCTAAAGTAAAAATTGAGGAACTAATAAAACCTTAATGAGAAAACAAAGTATTTAAAAATAATATCTATAAAACTACAATAGAAAATGTAAACAGAAAAAGTGTCAATAATAGAAAAGGTGCTAATCTTATTCAAATCCTTGAAGAGATATTATGTTTTGGTATTAAATTACTGTTTTTGATTAATTTTGTTGTTTTTTACATTTTAATCTCCAATATTAAAATAGATAGATAAATAATGCAAACAGAAAACATATTACGGAATTAAATTCAAAATTAAGATTAAAATTAGTCAAACTGGATATCATATTTCATTTTTTTGTGCTGTCAAGTCAAGATTCGGTATTAGGAAAACATGTGCCGGTCAACTAAAGTCCCTTAGCAATCTGCATTTCATAGGTATCACTGTTAATATAAACATCATAAGATATGGTATGATTGCCAATGAGATGACGCCTCACCATACACCAAATACAGATCGCCGTGCGGTCTTTAGTATTTTATTATAAAGATGCCACTTTTCATTGAAACACATTTGTTACGTTTGGTCGCCTTGATGTAAGTAAGTAATAAAATAAGTAATTTTTATTGAAGTAAAGTCTAAACATTGAACTAACATCCTTTTCAAAATGAACATCTGATTATGAAATGGAACATAATTATAAAAACAACAAAACGTTGAACAGCACATGTTATATGTCGCATGCAAACTTCATACTGAGGCTTCTAAAAATATACATTTGAATCTTGCTGCATTATCCTTTTACCTCACTTACCCTATATATAAACGGTTATCTACCCGAATAAATAAAGATTTTTAAGTATAGATCGTACCCATCCTTTTGAACTTGACATACATGATACCAAATATTCAGTTAAATTTGTTTTTTTATCTTGATTTTTAGAATTTGACAGAACGACCGATATCTAAACTTTATGACAAAAGGTGGTTTCAATTTACACATTGTAATATTTTTAGGCACTTGAATATGGATTATATATCTCCCAGTTTCAAATGCCATTCCACAGCTTGTATTTCTCATTGACTTTTGTGATATAGATTTGCTGTTTCCAATAGAGCTTCTGAGTAAAGGGTTCTTTATTGTAACTATGTAGTCATTACTTTTTATTCCTGACGCCAACATGATTTGATTATTCGTTATGAAAATATAGATTCCATCACTGCAACAAGTGTATTACGATATTTCTCCATTGGAGACAGTAAAATGTTGATATTAAAAGCACGAGGCTTTATATGTTGAGAGAGAGAAATATCGTAATACAAGAGTTATAATGCTGAAATTTGTTTCTCTAATGATCTTTATCATTCCTTTTCAAAGATTTGTAGAAAGTTGTGTTCTTTATATTCGACGTCATCAGGCATGGTTGGCTTTTTGCAGGACGTCGCACTAGGAAATCAGAAGAATTCAATAAAAATTTAACGTCCTAATGAAAACTTGACCAATTATTCGTTGAGAACAGATGTTTTACTAGTGAGGTGGTATATTTTACTCACACCGCTCAAGAAATATGAAAAAAGCACGCAAATGTTGTCTCGTATATTGCCAAGGATGTTTTGATTTTCGTAGCCACAACACCGTCTCCTTTTCTAAGTGTACGTTGACAAGAGTAAGCACTGACATGGTAATGATTATAGATTATATACTGTTTACAAAACTTTGAATTTTTGAAACACTGAGGCTTTTTACCTCAGTAATAGAATACCTTAGCTGTATTTGGAAAACGTTCAGGAATTATGGTCATAAATGCTCTTCAACTTCGTACTTTATTTGGCCTATTTAACCTTTTTGAATCGAGCGTCACTGATGAGTCTTTTGTAGACGAAACGAGCGTCAATTGTAAATTATAATCCTGGTATCTTTGATTATTACATTACTGGATAATAATTATAACCGGGATTTATTTCCTCGAGTACTACCGCAATCTGCGAATCGATTCACATATTTCTTTATCTTGGTTTACGTGTAGCTCAATCTTTTTTTTCTAGTGCTGTTTGGTGGATAATTCTTTGTTTGCTCCGCATCGTTTTTCTCATGGTTATTTTTTTGTTATTTTTTCACAGATTGCCACTTGGTATCGTCTTCTCTTTTTTATTTGTATGTATACACGACTCTTTGTTTCCCTATAACTTCAATTCAATAAACAGCTAATGCATATCCTTATTTAAAAAGAAAAACATGTAAAGCTTCTAAAAATCGAATTATATCTTCATTATTATTAAAGAAAAGGATTTTTTTTAAATGAAAGCATTTTTTTTCCCAAAAAATAGGTCAACGAAACGTTAACGATAACTGCTGTGCTGCGTGAATCAATGCATAAAAATGCAACATAATGGGCACTGATAAATAACATTATTTCACGAATAATATTCCATAAATCTGGTGATGCCTGCTTGTAACAATTAATACGCAAATACTTCTGGTAAGAATGATGAATGAGGAAATTTCATTCAGAACATACCTACTAAATTTATTGTTTATTTGTTCTCGTCATTATATGTACGGAATGTTTACGGCTAGACGTTAAGCAATCTTACAAAATTGTCTTTTCATTTTAAAAGCTGATAACTCTGGCTCACTGGAAATAGGGATAAAGCTATGCCACTGTGAAATAAAGTCACTAATTTTTGTTTCATATTGCAGCACAAATCAACAAAATACTGGAAGACTGGAAAAACATTGCCAGCATGTTTATAATCACAAGACCTGCCAAACATTTACCGAAAAGTATAAAGGAGAATAGTTGTGTAACTATTATTGCTAGTTCTGGAGTAGGAAAGACAGCGACACTCCGACATGTTGCTTTACAAATGTCAAATGAAGAATATGATGTTATTATAGTGTCTGATCCAGGACACATTATTAAGTTTTACAATCCAAATAAGAAAACATTGTTTGTTATTGATGATTTATGTGGTAACTTTTCTGTTTTTCAAAGTGACATTAAAAGTTGGGATCCACTAATTGAACGTATAAAAGAAATTCTTATAAACAAGCAAACAAAAATAATTGCAGCATGTCGATTACAAGTCTTTCAAGATGGAAAATTTGGTATTTTATCAGTTTTTAAGTCTTGTGCATGTAACATGTTATCAGAGGAAATACGTTTGACAAAAACTGAAAAAAAGTCAATAGCAGAGCTTTATATGAAATCAAAAGCCTCTGAGATTGCTGACTATTATGATTTATATGATTGCTTTCCACTTTTATGTAAAATGTTCCATGATAATCCAAATTTTAATGTTGCAAATTTATTTCAGAAACCATTTTCAGTTTATGAATCAGAAATTGACAAGCTTTTCCAGATGGGACTTTACACTAAATATTGTGCTTTAGCTTTATGTGTCATGTTTAACAATGAATTGAAAGAAGAAATGTTGACAAAAGATGTGGACACAAAAACCAAAATGATCATTAAGAAAACATGTCAGGCATGTAAACTGAGAGAGGAACCTCTCTGTTGATTATACAGGATGAACTTGACACATTTACACATACATTCATAAGGAAGGTACAAGGAGATTTGACAGAGCAAGGTGAAAATTACTATAAAGCCTTTCATGATAAAATATTTGACTTTCTAGCTTACTACTTTGGACAGAAAATAATCGAATGCTTCGTAAAGAATGCAGACTGTTGTTTGATCAAGGAGAAATTCTTATTAGAAGGAAAAACGACATGGATCAGTGTATTACTGTTGTACCACAAATATATCATCAGATGTACATACAGAGAATGATTGATGACTGGTCAATTGGAAAACTTCATGATATTTTTAGGAATATCAATATGAAGATATCTCAGTTCAGAAAGACATTTTTGTTTAATTTGACCAAGCTTGATGCAACTTTTCAGAGAAAATTAGCACATACCATAGACAATAAATGTCTACGAGCTTCATATTATTGGTTTGTTGGTTATAATAGATACTCCACTGTGTTATTACATTGTTGTTTATTAGGAGATATCAATTTGATCCAGTGGTGTTTAAACCATGATGTTGATGTTAACAAGTGTGCATTTGATAATCAGTCACCTGTAATGATTGCTTCTGAACACTGTCGTACAGAAATTGTTAGAATGTTGTTGGATAGAGGAGTAGACTGTAATATATGTGACATAATGCGTAAGTCAGCATTAATGAAGGCTTGTGAACATGGTCATACAGAAATAGCCAAAATGCTACTAGATGAAGGAGCAGAACTTGAATGTCCATTAGCGGATCTGTCACCTGTAATGATGGCTTGTGAAGGTGGTCATACAGAAATAGTACAAATGTTAATACAAAAGGAGCAGACTGTGATACATGTGACAAAAATGGTCGATCTTCTTTATGAAGGCTTGTGATGGTGGTTATAAAGAAATAGTAAAAATGTTGATAGATAGAGATGCAAACATTAATAATGGTGACGATGATGGTAAGTCACCTCTTTACATGGCCTGTAAAAATGGTTTTACAAATATAGTAAAAATGTTGATAGATGGAGGTGCAAACGTGAATAGTTATGACAACAATAGTAAGTCATCTCTCCTAATGGCCTGTAAAAATGGTTTTACAAATATAGTAAAAATGTTGATAGATGGAGGTGCAAACGTGAATAGTTATGACAACAATGGTAAGTCACCTCTACAGATGGCCTGTAAACATGGTTTTACAGAAATAGTTAGGATGTTGTTGGACAGAGGGTTGTATTATAATACATCTGATAATGAGGGCTGTACACCTTTACTAAAGGCTTGTGAACGTGGTCATACAGAAATAGTAAAGATGTTGTTAGATGGAGGGGTATACTACAATAAATCCGATAATGAGGAGTTGACACCTTTTATGTCTTCTTGTATACACGGTCATTCAAAAATAGTTGAAATTTTGATAGACAGTGGAGCAGATTATACAAAATATAACAAGTTTCACCAATCTCCGTTAATGAAGGCATGTGAACATGGTCAAGCGGATATTGTAAAGATATTGTTAAACAGGGGATTAAACTATAATGAATGTAATAACCATGGTATAGCACTTTTATTGAAGGCATGTCAATATGGTCACACAGAAATTGTCAAATTATTGTTAGACAAAGGAGAAGACTATAATAGATTTGACATGTGGGGCAAGTCACCTGTAATGTATGCTTGTAAACATGGTCATACAGAAATAGTTAAAATACTATTAGACAAAAGTGTGGACTATAATAAATCTGACAAAAGGATCAATCACCAATAATGGTTGCCTGTCGATATGGTTATTCAAATATTGTTAAGATGCTGTTAAATAAAGGAGCAGACTATAATAAATGTGACAATCATTATAAGTCACCTGTAATGAAGGCTTGTAAACATGGTCATACAGACATAGTTAAGATGTTACTGGAAATAGGTGTAGATTGTAATAATCACGATATCTTGGGTCAGTCTCCTTTAATGAAGGCTTGTAAGCATGGACATACAGCTATAGTTGGAATGCTATTGGACAAAGGGGTAGACTATAATAAGTCTGACTTAAACGGTTTGACATCTTTTGCATTTGCTTGTTCTCATAATCAAAGAGAAATAGTAAAGATGCTGTTAGATAAAGGAGTTAACTATAATAAATTGGACAGTGTCCGCCAGTCACCTTTTATGAAGGCTTTTATCCATGGACATATGGAAGTAGTAATGATGTTGATCAAAAGGGGAGTAAACTATAACCAATATGACAGCATGGGAAGTTCACTTCTTATGAAGGCTTGTTCCAGCGGTCTAACAGAATTTGTCAAAATAATTTTGGACAACGGAGTAGACCCTAATAAATGTGACAAAATGGGCCAACCTCCTTTGATGTTTGCCTGTAGACATGGCCAAAGACAAATAGTAAGAATGTTGCTAGATAGGAATGTAGACTACAATAAATGTAACAAATGGCGTTGGTCATCTGTACTGTATTCTTGTAAATATGGTCATCAAGAGGTTTTAAGGATGCTGATACTCAGCGGAGCAAACATTAATAGATGTGATAATAATGGTTGTTCACCGGTTATCATCGCTTGTAAACGTGGCTATACAGGAATCGTTGAGATGTTATTAGATAAAAAAGCAGACTTTATAAAATGCAATAATAAGGGACAGTCACTTCTAATGTATGCTTGTAAATATGGTCGTACAAAAATAGTAAGGATCTTGGTAGAAAAAGGGGTAGACTATAGTAACTGCGACAAAAAAGGTATGTCACCTCTTATGCATGCATGTAAACATGGTCATACAGTTGCAGTAAAGATTTTGTTAGATAAAGGAGGAAACTCTAATTCTGGTTATGCTGACGGTTCTTCCCTCATAATGCATGCTTGTAAAAATAATTATTTAGAAATTACAAGGATGTTAATACACAAAGGAGCAGACTTTAAAGAACGCGACATAAATGGTCGATCTGTGCTGATGGAGGCTTGTGAGCACTTAAATGAGAAACTGGCATGTTTGTTAATAGAGAAAGGTGCAGACTTTAATAAATGTGACAGATTAGGTGTTTCACCTTTAATGTTTGCATGTGAACATGGTCACAAAAAATAGTTAAGAAATTGTTAATCGATGAAGCAAACCTCAATAAATGTGACATATTGGGTCAAACATGTGTAATAAAGGCTTGTATACAAGGTCATGAGGACATTGTTAGTATGTTGTTAGAAAAAGGAGCAAATTATGAAAAAATGATAGAACGGGTCAGTCACCTATAATGAAGGCATGTGAACATGGTCACACAGAAATAGTGCAGAAACTATTAGGAAAAGGAGCAGACTTTAATAAATGTGACAGATTGGGTGTTTCACCTTTAATGTTTGCTTGTGAACATGGTCACAAACAAATAGTAAAGAAACTGTTAGACAAAGAGCAGACTTCAATAAATGCGACAGATCGGGTCAAACATGTATAATGAAGGCTTGTATACAAGGTCAAGAAGACATTGTTAGCATGCTGTTAGAAAAAGAGCAGATTACGAAGTAATTGATAGAACGGGTCAGTCACCTATAATGAAGGCTTGTGAACAAGGTCACGCAGAAATAGTAAAGAAATTGTTAGACAAAGGAACAGACTTTAATAAATGTGACAGATCAGATCAGTACCCTCTAATGATGGCTTGCGAAAATGGTCATCCAGAAATAGTATGGATGCTGTTAGACAAAGAGGCAAACTGTAATAAATCTGATTATTATGGCAGCACACCTTTAACAAAAGCTTGTAGAATGGGACATACAGAAATAGTAAAATTGTTAATAGACAAAGGAGCAGAATTGGATAGATGGGATTTTGATGACTTGTCCCCAGTAATGATAGCTTGTGAACTTGGTTATACAGAAATAGTAAACATGTTAGTAGATAAAGGGCAGAATATGTTAAAATAACGTTTTGGTCAGTCACCTGTCATGATAGCTTGTGATAATGGTAAAAAAGAAGCCATGAAGTTATTATTAGATAGAGGAGCAGACTGTAATCATAGTGACAGTGAACATGCCTCACTTTTAGTTAGGGCTAGTGAAAAAGGGCATACCGACATCTTAAAGATGTTGTTAGAAAGAGGGGCAGATTGTAATATAGTGGATAAAAATGATCAGTCACCTGTGATGAAGGCCTGTGAGCATGGTCATACAGAAATAGTAAATATACTGTTAGACAGAGAAGCAGACTTTAATAAAGTGGACTTTAATGAGCAGTCACCTTTAATGACGGCTTGTGAACATGGTCATACAGAAATAGTGAATTTGTTATTAAAAAAAGGAGCAGATTTTAATAAATTGAATTTGCAAGATCAGTCAGCCCTCATGAAAGTTTGTGAGCATGGACATACAGAAATAGGAAATATTTTGTTAGATCGAGGCATAGACTGTAATAAAATTGACTGGCATGATCAGTCATCATTAATAATGGCCTGTAAACATGGCCATATACAAATAGTTAAAATATTAATAGAAAGAGGGGCAGACTGTGATAAATGCGACTACCAGGATCAGTCACCTGTATTTATGGCTTGTGAATGTGGTCATACTGAAATAGTAAATGTGTTATTAGACCGAGGAGTAGACTTCAACCGAAGTGATTATATTGGCCATTCGCCTATTAGGAGGCTTGTGAACATGGTCATACAAAATAGTTGAAATGCTATTAGATAATGGTGCAGACTTAGATACATGTGATATAGTTGGTCACACACCGTTAATGATGGCTTGTATACATAGTCATAAAACTATAATTAAAATGTTGCTAGATAGAGGAGCAGACTATAATATATGTGACAATGATGGCAAGTCACCAGTTCAAATTGCCTGTCTGAATTGTCAATATGATATAGTTACTATGATTAATAAACATGACAAAATTATGCACTTTCCAGAAAGGACTTAATCAACAAGAGCAAATGTATTTTTAAGTAATTAGCAATATGTTTGTAAATATTTATGATTTAACATTTATTGATTTCTTCAACAGACATTGATATCAATTTTATATTTCAATTGATTAATTATATAGAAAATATATGCTACTATTATTGTACCACTTTTCCGTTAGATAGTACTATTTTGACAAATTATCTACTATTCTCTAACAATATGCTATTTTTGACAGTGTTGCTTAAAAATATAAAATATATATTTCATACATTCTTTACAATGTAATATTCTGGTGATGATACATTCTTGTACCGTAAAAGTACCGCATGACATTTATTCAACACAGTTATCTAATGAATGAGGAAAACCATACTTAGTATTAGGGTAGCGATGGTGTTGTATTTTTGGTCCGTTCTTTCGTTCAATAGTCCGTCATATAAGAGGTGTGACCTTTTGGTTAAGGAAGGTGAAATGAAATTGTAATTATTATCTGTGAACTTTCTTATTGATTAAAAAATCATATTTAAATAGTTCACCAAACATTAAAATGAGAAATTAGTAAATTTGCGGATTTATATAGTTTATCATGATGATTAGAAGACATCAACAAGAAACGTACATATATCTTCATTGTTAGGTGATAAGTGTCATATTAGGCTGATTTCATAGTTTACTGAATATTAAGAGATTAGTGCTAATAGGCACGGTGTCTTTCCGTTTTTATGTAGATTAGACCGTTGGTTTTCCCGTTTGAATGGTTTTACACTCGTAATTTTTGGGGCCCTTTATAGCTTGCTGTTCGGTGTGAGCCTAGGCTCCGTGTTGAACACCGTACCTTGACCTTTAATGGTTTACTTTTATAAATTGTGACTTGGATGTAGAGTCGTCTCATTGGCACGCATACCACATCTTCCTATATCTAAGTATTCTTTTGAAAATAGACCACACATCATTGTGATAAGTAAACCAATTTTGATACATTTTAGATAAATACGAGAATTGTATGATGATTTCACAATTGAAGACAGATTTATTTTTATCAACACAATTGAAAAATATACTTACAGATAAAATGTTGCTTCTGTAAAAAGATCAATAACGTTATTTTATATGTCTTCGAAACTTTTTGATAACATATTTATATACGTTCGTCAAAGATGGGACGTATTATATCAATGCCCGTCTGTCTATCCATCCAACCGTTATAATATATGATGATTGTCAAGCACTAAATGTATAGCAGCAAAAGTACTTAAAATAAGGATAAAGTATAATTTAGTTTTCTAAGTTGTGTCATGTGTACTGTTATTTGTCTGTTTGTCTTTTTCATTTTTAGCCATGGCATTGTCAGTTTATTTTCTATCTATGAGTTTGTCTGTCCCTCTGGTATCTTCGCCCTCTTTGCCAATGAGTCAACTATCCACCAAAGTCAAATAGTGTCGATATAAGCAACAATAATTAATCTTACTGCCTTCAAAAATTAGCAAAACCTATATCAAAAGGTAAGGAATTAAAAGCTTGACATGACAAAATGAGAAACAAAGGCCAGATTTATGACAAAACAAAAATTAAAAAATACAACAGCTTATAGCTAAAAGCTACCACATGCTCTGTACGTCTGACAGGCACATACTATAAAGAGGTTAAAATTGTTGTTAATGCTTAACCCTCCTTACGTTGGACAGTGGTGTAACAGCACAATATAATGATTAACTGAACATATGTAAATGAATGCATATTCAGGGTGATAATCTCTAACTATGCTATGATATGTCCTTTAAAAAGACATAACGAGCCAGATTTTATCTTGCCTATACCGAAAGTGGAATCGATGAGACGAAGGAATTACAATACGTCTGTGGGGCAACAGTGTAAACTATTTGTTAGAAGCGTTTACATTTCACACGGTAGACTACCTGGTTGCTTTATACCTTGTATGCAGATGCCTTAAGACGCAAAGTTCGGTCTGTAATATGTCCATTGTCCTTGACCTCTATATGTGGTCTTCCGACTGCTTGAAAAGTGTTGTTGTCATGAATAACTCACTTATCAGTTATATGATGACTATATTTATTATAATGGATCCTTGCAAGTTCTATACGTGTCCGTCAGACCTCATTTCATGGAATAGCGATCAAGATTAATTTTATGTGGTTTGTTCTATTTCTTAGATACAATAGGCAATTGGAACACTTTATTTGGTGTACGGAATGATTGTTAGGTGAACATGTCTGTCTGAAAGGTTTCATGGTGTACATATGTTTAGAAGGATTCATCTGACGTGTACCCCATTTTAATGTTTCAGTGGTCACTTCTCAATTTTAAATAAGGTTTGTTGCGCAGATATTTTAATCAATAGAGTGATCACCCCAGTTTTTGGTGGAAATATCGCTGATAAGGCTGCTAATAATATCATTATTGTTCGACGTAAATTTTACATTGAGGTTCTGCACAGGAAATCATGGATTCACGAACATTCCAACTGAGTCCATTTTCGGAAAATGACATCTTTAAATTTAAACTTTAAGCTAATCTTTACAAGCAAAACCAAATACAATGAAAGTTCCAACTATGAATTGGTTCCAAATGTGCACTAAACACCTTACAAATATAGATTTATTTCGTCTTTAAGTCTATTCTAGTTACTAATACACTATATTGAAAATAGTGGAATTAATCACTTTTGGTATGTCAACAATTCTTTGAAGGTTCTTGAAAAATTGCATGCTTATGATTTCAAATCTGTTCAAAGTTTAAATTTTCTACCCTATATACCACTTCATCTCATAATCTTAAGAAAACAATTTACACCTTATTAAATGGGCATTTAAAATCGGAATGCGAATATATATGTTTAAACTCTTTTATGTAATTTTACTAACAACAGACAAATTTATATCTGTATCTTTAACGGGAAGCTTGAGACCAAAAGTTATGATGAAAGAGATGATTTTTCATTTCCTATTGTTAATAATCCATTTTTAGACGAATCCTTTGTGAATGTAACAATGTATCTGATTTCAACGAAAGAAATTTCTGTATTAACTATTCTGAAATCGGACTCGAACTTCTTTTGAACTGCCTTTACTGTGCGCATTGCTGTGTGTTTGTTATTTTAATATTGGCTAGATGTAAAGGGTAGGTTGAGATCTCACAAAACATGTTTAACCCTGCTGCATTTTTGCGCCTGTCCCAAGTCAGGAGCCTATGGCCTTTGTTAGTCTTGTATGAATTTTCCGTATGGGGATTTTCTCGCTAGGTGGAAGACCCATTGGTGACCTTCGGCTGTATTCTGCCCTTTGGTGGGGTTGTTGAATTTTAACACATTCCCTTTTCATTCTCAATTTTATTATGAGGGCCATCAGCAGCACATACCAATCCTAAAGCCTAGTTTGATCTGGTCATTGATTAAATCAATTCTCTTCTACACTAGAGTAAAAATTTAGAGTTTTGTATCTCTTTATCTACATATTATATGTAAGGAATATCTTCTTGTTATATTTTGACTTTAACAAAAAATAGAAAGTATGGCTACAAATGAAAACTAGGATTTTAATTTTCAAAAGTACAAAAATATTCAAGCAGCTGGTCATTCATATTGAGCTAATTTTTCCTAAATTTATAATCAAATGTAAAAATAAAATGAGATAAATATCTATTTGAAATATGATTTTATATCTAGATAATAAATTACAAGTACATATCATGTAGAAATAACATTTCGTTTTATAAAAAGAGGTAGTTTAATTACAAGACAAATACATAAGTGTAAAGCATTCAGTATTTTGCTTTTAATTTTACTCTAAATTGTGCTCTCTTAGAAAAATGTAAATCCATAGCCTACGATATTTTTTTCATTATAAAAGAGGTAGTTTAATAAAAGACAAAACCAAAATCATAACCATCTTTCGGCCATACCACATGTATATAATTCCATTTCATACGTGTAAAATATTCAGTATGTTGCTTAAAATCTTACTATGACTCTTATTTAGTTAGACAATTATGAAAACAAGTTGTAAAACCAAAGCATACGATTTTATTTTTATAAAAAAATCGCTTAATTAAAAACTAAACCAAAAAATAACCATATACAATATCACATGTATATAACTCCAATACATAAATGGAGAACAATCAAAAGCTTGCTCATGAATTAACTCTGACTAGTTCCTTTGTCAGAAAAAATGAAAAATTGTAAAACTATAGCTTAAGCTAGCATTTAACCCTTTTGGAAAACATGAAAAGGAAATCAAACTAAAAATTATGGTTGTAATTGTGACATTATATAAATGTTAATGAGGCCATTGGAATGTGAGTAATCAATGGTTCTTAATCTTCGTACTAATTCTTAAAGGACAAGATTATTGTATTCGTACATGTGCAGATGTTTTTGTAAAATGCCCAATTCAGTTCTAACAGTCAAATTATATATCTTTAATTGAAAGGCATGTGGCTTCTTCAAATGAGTCTTATTTGGAAGACTAGGATTTTCCTAAATTAATGTGGGCAATGTATTCTTGAATTTTACGCA
>CM029599.1:3661848-3852325 GCA_017311375.1 Mytilus coruscus | reverse complement strand
TTAAGGGTTTTAATAAATAAAATTATTTGAAGAAATAAAGATGGATGACATGCAGACATTTTCTAAAAACATTGACCTATTGAAATTTCAAATAGAATATGACTTATTCAGATGTTTATCATTTACTTATAAATAACTTTTGTCCAAATTAAATGTGCACATTTACTCCAGAAAAAAAGTGAACAAAGAAAGTTTCATTCAATATAAGAATTTCCACTGGACTTGGACTGAAACGAAATTTTGCAATATAAAATATGACATGAAATAAAGTAAGGGGAATTTTACACAACAAGGAAGTTTTTAAATGCCATTTTATCATGTTTTAAGTACACCCTCTCTGAAACTATTGAGTTTTTATACAGCATCTTCTTTGAAACTACATATACTGAATTTTATGCACCTTATTTTAAGATAACACCTTGTACATGTTATATGGATGAAATTTTTCACCTATTTTATATGCATGTCATCCATGTCATCATTATTTTGGTGTCTCATTCTAATTTTATTTTTATTCTTTATTTAGATATTTTTCGTAGAACTTTACTTTTTTAGGAAATTAAAAAAATTTACAACAAAAACTTTTACAATTATTTATTTATAAGATCAAAATTTAGCAAAATATTTTATCACATCCTTGATGATAAGTTAAAATACTAGACAGAATAGTTCAAAACTCTATAGATCATAATAAATCACATGACCAATCCTATGGCCAACCTACCATGATACTGTTTTATAAAACACGATTTAGATGTCCAGAAACAGTCCCCTGCTTTCATGATATTCATATATTGATGAATTAGGAAGAATATTCATGAATATTCATGATTATTACAGTTTTATTCATGGGTTCTATTCCAGTGTCAAAGTTGTTCATGAATAAGAAGCATGAATAAACTGGAATATACATGAATTCTTAATAACTGTATGAAGACAATCAAAAAGAATTGTTAAAATGCCTAAAGCTTACTATAATGAAGTTTTTTTTCTTTCTAAAACTAATTTGGGGACAAAAGAAACCTTTTTTTTTGGGGACATGAATAATCATGAATAAACTTGAATGTTTGGACTTAGAATTTTTCTAATACATATAACATGAATAAGGATGAATAATGATGAATGAAATTTGGACTTAAAATATTTCTCAAATGTGTGACAAACATGAATAAGCATGAATAAAGCTGCATGATAATGACTCAGAATTATGTGTGACCAACTGCATTAATAATACCGATGAAAAATATAATTTGTTCCAGGATTTTGTTGTTTATTTGGACTTTTTTTTGGCTGAGGAAATATGTTCAATAATTGGATGAAAAAAATCATGAATATTTCATGTGACATCAAGCCCTTATGTTTGGTTTTTTCAATGACCTCACCATTAAACTGCTACTTTGAAAAATTGGATGCCCTTTTTTCAATGCCTCTACCCCACCTGCTGTTTCTAAAAATAAAAGATGTCCTCTTTTTAAAAAATTTCAAGCCCCCTTATTTTCTTGAGGTCCTAGAGATGACACATTACAAGTCCCTTAATACAAGGATGATTTATTTTAATGTACTAATCTTTTTTACCAATTTTCGATCTTTTTAACATCAATAAATAATGATATCATAGTATTTCTTTTAAAACGATCTTAAACACATATCAGAATTTTGTATGCCTAAACAATTGTGTCATCAAATGTTTCATTAAGTTTTTCCTACAAATAGGGCTTAATGCCTACTAACAGGATAATGGGAGAATTCCAGGAAATGTAAGGAATTTCAAATCAAGCAGCTTAAAACTGGGGGAATGCTCAGGATATCTCAAGACTTTCAAAAATCATATTATATAAACCAGGATATATCAGGACTTTTCCATCAACAGTCATCCTACTTTCAGGACTTTTACAAATTCTATCTGAATGAGAAAAAAAACCAATAAAGTCCTTGATAATTCCTGGTATTAGGACTTAAGAAAAAATATAATCTGTATTACAAATTCAACAAAATAAAAAAGAAAATCTTTGGGACTGAAATTAACTAATGTTTGTTTAAAATACATATATTCACATGAAGATACAGTGTTCTAGTCAGGATTTGAAAAAGGCAGGATGTTGTGGTCAGAAAAAGTATAATTTTATGCGTAAATGTCATTGAAAAAAGGGCAATTATTTAAGTCTCATGAATTATAAGCATATAACTCAGGCTCTAAGGTAAAATCAAGTTTCAGTTAAAGAGGAGTAATACAATTCAATACTTTTGGCACATTTTTTTATGTTTAACTTTAAAATCTCAGGTCGTTAGTTGAGACTTATTACTTGTAAACACTCTTTAGCAGCTGAATTTAAGTATTTAGGGGGTAATTGGTTACATTTAAGTTATACAGTTGGTTTATTTATCAGTATCCTATTTTACGAAATTTTCCTTTGATCTTACTGACTGATAATTTCCTTTCTCAGCAGAGTAGAGTGATAAGAAAAATTATTGCCAGAAACTAAGGGCGCACGTGCCGTTGTCAATGAAATTAACAACTTTGTCATTGGTAAAATAGCGATAAACAGATTATCGTTGGTCATCTGAACTCGATTGCTTTCCTCACTTTCGCCGTACCGGCTCAAGCGAGAAAATTAATCTCGTTGAGATGACCAACGATAATCTATAATTTTTATACAGGTTTATATAGTGAAATTTTAAATCTTACTGAGAAAAATTTGAATTATTATTTCAATGCACTTGATAAATCAATTAATGGAAGTAAAGATGAAAACAATAATTTTCAAAATATTAATATTTTAAGTGTTTTCAGGTTAAAAATAATTAAAAGTAATATTCTGATATGTATTTGCATTCAATTTGTTTTATATTATGGATTGGAAGGATATTTTCTCCGTCGTTGGAAGTGATAATCAACCGAGTGATTTAAATGTGATCTTGGAAGCAAATAAGGAGGTTTTCAAAGATTAACTTGGAACTGGCATGAAAGCCAAGATTTATGTTGATGAGAGTGCCGTACCGAAATATTTCAAGGCTCGCCCTTTGCCGTATGCGTTGAAGGATAAAGTGGAGATGGAACTTGAACGTCTTGAGAAGGAGGGTCAAATTCAGCAAGTGGAATTTTCCGACTAAGCCGCACCCAATAGTACCTGTAGTTAAGGAGAACGGATCTATTAGAATTTGTGGTGATTACAAGGTAACCGTTAATGCCGTTTCGAAGTTGGACAATTATCCGATTCCGAAAACTGAGGATTTATACGCAACGCTTGGAGGAGGACACGAATATACAAAATTGGATTTAAATCATGCATGCCAACAAATTGAACTTGATGAGGACAGTAAAAGGTATGTTACTATAAACACGCATAAGGGTTTATTCAGGTACAATAGACTTCCGTATGGTGTAGCGTCCAGCCCAGGTATTTTCCAGAGAACACTTGAAAATGTTGTTCAAGGTATCTCCAATGTTTTGGTTCGAGTAGATGATATACTGATAACGGGTAAAACAAGGGAGGAACATCTAAATACTCTTTCTGAGGTTTTGTCTAGATTTAAGAGAATAGGAATTCGGTGAAAGAAACAGAAGTGTGTGTTTATGGCCGAAGAAGTTGTTTATTTGGGATTTAAAATAAACAAACACGGAATCTATCCAGTGGAGAGTAAAGATGAGGCGATCGATAAAGCCCCCAGTCCGACAAACGTGACAGAATTGAAAGCTTATCTTGGAATACTGAACTATTACAATAGATTCTTACCAAATTTGTCTCACTTGTTAAAGCAGCTACATGTACTTCTACAGAAAGACACACAATGGAGTTGGGGAAAAGAACAGGAAAAAACGTTCATAGAGTCAAAACAGCTGTTGAAATCCGCATCAGTGCTTGTACATTTCGATCCGAAAAAGACATTAATCTTAGCATGTGATTCATCTCCGTATGGAGTCGGGGCCGTACTTTCGCATAAAATGGACGATGGCAGTGACAAACCAATAGCTTATACATCTCGAACACTTACATCAGCCGAAAAGAATTATTCCGTTCTTGAGAAGGAGAGTCATAATATTTGGTATCAAGATAAACCTATACCTACAATGGCCGCATCTCGAATTCAAAGGTGGGCACTGACTTTAGCTGCATATGAGTACACAATTGTTTACAAAGAAGGGAGTCTGAATGGTAATGCGGATGGACTAAGTAGACTACCGCTGAAAACAAACATTGAAAAGACATCAACGCCAGGTGATACTATATTATTAATGAAACATTTAGCCACTACGCCAGTTGATGCTAAACAAATTCAAAAGTGAACACGCAAGGACACAATACTGTCCATGGTGCTTAGATACATTTTGAAGGGATGGCCGTCAAAATGTCCCAGTGAAGACATAAGACCGTATTATAGTAGAAAAAATGAACTGTGTAGTCAGGACGGATGCATATTGTGGGGAGGAAGAGTAATTATACCACAACCAGGACGTGAGGCCATGTTAAATGAATTACACCAAGGACATCCAGGGATTACTAGAATGAAAAGTCTAGGAAAAAGCTATATATAGTGGCCGGGAATGGACAATGACTTGGAATTAACTGTAGTTAACTGTTACAGTTGTCAGGAAAACCGAAAATCACCAGCAGAAGCACCGTTACATCCGTGGGAATATCCGAGCCATTCGTGGTCAAGAATACATATAGACTTTGCAGGACCACTCATGAACAAATTATCTCTAATTATGGTTGATACGTATTCAAAATGGATAGACATACACGTCATGAAATCTACAACATCCGAAGCTACGATTGCAAAACTTCAACAAACGTTTGCAACACATGGATTATGTGATCTCATTATCAGTGATAATGGAGCCGCATTTACTAGTAAGAAATTTGCTGATTATGTAAAATCAAATGGAATTGAACATCGCACTTCTGCGCCGTGGCATCCAGCTGGTAATGGTTGTGCTGAACGAGCAGTGTAAAGTTTCAAAGAAGTTATGAAGAAAATCAAAGAAGGAACTGTCCAGGAAAAGTTGAACCGTTTTCTTTTCAACTACTGTATAACGCCATAAACAACGACAGGATTGGCACCATCAGAATTGCTGATGAAAAAGAAACTCAAGTCACGTCTAGATTAAGTTTTCCAAATATCGAGAAGCGAGTTCAGGAGAGACAACAAAAACAAAACATTATCACGACAAGAAATCTGTGAACAGACAAATTAATGTAGAACAAGGAGTATTTGCCCGAAATTTCGCAATTGGTTGAAAGATTAAATGGATTCCGGGAGAAGTTATAAAACAATCAGGACCACTTTCATTTCGTATCAAATTGTCAGATGGACGTGTCATTCGTAGACATATTGATCACATCAGAGCACAAACAACGAAAATGAAGAAAAATGTGACAATGACAGCGAGTTGTTTGAGCCAGAAATAACTATACCGATAAGTACTTCTGAGACCGAACTACCTCAAATCGAGAAATCGTCAAACTTGACTGAACAAATGGAACCATGCTATCCGAAGAGAATAAGAAAAGAACCATCGCATTTAAAGGATTTTGGTGTTGAATTAAATGGTTGATTTATACAGAGGCATAATAATCCTCATAACCGTTTGAAGTGCATTAAGTACTTCGCAGTGCATGTGTGTACATATCGTTTAGTGTAAGAAATAACAACAAGATCAGTGCGAACATTTTTATTTTTATTTTCAAAGTAGGACATTTTAGTTTTAGTGCAGACAAACTTTAACGAATGAATCTTTGTGATCTGACATTTTTATTTGTTTTCAAACTGATATGGACTTATCAATCAGTAGCCGTGAAAAGACATTAATTTTCTGTAATTGAGTTAATTTGTTTTTAATTAGTTTTTATATTAGGCTGGAGAAGTGTTATAAAGTTCACCGCACTTTATTACCGTATCATCTGTTATAGTAATTATAATTGACAGATCAGCAGCTCTCACATGTCTGCACGTTCTTAATAATAAATGAACATAATTAAAGAGATCAATTAAAGTTCTTATATACATATTGTCATTCTGTAGTCTGACCATAAAACGATGTACTTGTTAATAAATTAGTTATAGAAACTGGATTGTATTATTATATAGCAAATATATTACATTACACAGCTAGCTGATCTTCTTGTTCATGGAAGAATTACGAATTTCAGTTTGACAGTATTTTAAAGTCAGAAAAATGCCGGGAGTTTCGCAATAAAAACGACAGGGCGCCCGTGAAACGCCAACGGCTGTTTTGCCAGACAAGCTGGATCGTTTCTGATTTTCTACCTGTTGTCCAGCATTTAAATAACTGAAAAATTATTAGATCAATGATAGGCCAACGATCGACATCGTAAAAACGTGGTTTCTCAAGTTATGTTAAATGTAAACAAGTCATGACCACGAGGTTTTTTTGTAATTGTATGGAACAATCCGACCCTAGAAAATATCGTCCTAGATAATGCGGCAACTAGTTCATCCGCATGCACCCTGTGCCGATTAAATCAAAGCTGTTTTTTTTCTTATTTTTAAAAACTGGCCAGTAATAAATACTTGTATGCGACACCCTTGATTTATTTTTATAATACCGTTACGGGGACGGATCAACTTCTGGCCTATATAATATGGGGCGAGATTGTCACCTCGACGTTAGCGTACTCGATAAAAAGTAAAATCACAAAAATTCTGAACTCCGAGGAAAATTCAAAAAGGAAAGTCCCCAATCAAATGGTAAAATCAAAAGTTCAAACACATCAAACGAATGGATAACAACTGTCATATTCCTGACTTGGTACAGGCATTTTCTTATGTGGAAAATGGTGGATTGAACCTGGTTTTATAGCTAGCTAAACCTCTCACTTGTATGACAGTCGCATCAAATTCCATTATATTGACAACGATGCGTGAACAAAACAAACAGACACAATAGGTAAAATTGTCAAAAATAGGGGTACAGCAGTCAACATTGTGTTATCATCTTAATCACTATAAAAACAAACAAATGTAACGAAGAAGCACTAAAAGGCATACATCAAATTTAACATCCTCATTTTGCTTATATTGTACGATTTTATATATCTATGTAAAATCCACCCATAAAGGATGGAAGGTTTTAAGTACTGGCGTAAAATCGCGCGTTTGAAATTCGCACAGGTAGACATAAAATAATTTTGTCGTTCAAAGTATGACGGGACACATGAATACAGAGTCACGTAAAATGGATATCACAAAAAACAGACTTAACAGTAAAAGTAATATTAATAAATAAAATAATTTTGTCGTTCAAAGTATGCTGGGATACATAAGCACAGAGTCACGTTAAATGGATATCTAAAAAAACAGACTTAACAGTAAAAGCAATATTAATAAAGACAAATAAAAGAATACTATAACACGTTATTAAGATGATAAACAACGTCAGTACGCAAAATATATACTTCAAGACCATCGTGTATTATTTGTGAAGTTGATACGGAATATTTATCAACAAGTTCTTGGTATCTTCCGATGAACTTTTTTAGAAAAGGACGAGACGTTCTTTGACATACCCCTGGCTCATCAACTTTCTGCTCAGACACTGGTGCCGTTTTACAAAGTCTGAGTAGGAGCTGCAAGCTCTTGAATACCGAATAAGTTGGAAAATGTATATCCTATATGCAGGTGAAGTTGATATATTGCTACTAAGGTGGGGGAAATTGATAATTTCAAAATTAAAATCGTCTCATTTGTCATAGATTCTGGTACTGAGATGACTGTGTATGTCAAATTCGAGGTATAAGTCTAAAAATGAGGCGGATATATTAATGGAACCCAATCAGAAAAGTTCGGATTGTTAATGGCAAGAACATCATTAGTATATCTGAAAGTGAAATTAAATAACCTGGCTTCTTTGATCTTCTTGTTTTTAACAAGTGTCTGAAGGAACTCCGATTCATATGAAAATAAGAAGAGGTCGGCAAGGAGAGCGCACAGTTCGTTCCCATAGGAATGCCGACAATTTGTTGAAAAAGTCTATCTCCAAATTCAACAAATATGTTGTCAATAAGAAACTCCAGCATACTGATCACTTGTTCCTCTGTAGCATGTTTTACCCTTTTGTTCACTATTAACAAAATATGCCTTATGGTATCACAAAGTAATAAATTTATAGGGTATGCTACCATTTCTATGATGAAAAGCATTGTGGATTATTTCTTTTAGACGGTTTTCAATTTCAAACGGGAATGGTGGTATACAAGGTTGAAAAATCAAAAGTTTTGATATTACTTATTTCAGAAAAGACCGAGATTTAAAATTATCCAGAAGTTCTTTAGAGTTTTAAGAATCCAAATATGGTTAATACCACTACATGAGTAAACAGTTTCACAGTATTTCTGAAGACCCTCTTTCACTGCGGACAGAATTTTAGTCAATCTAATAGACAATTCTTTAGTGGAACATGCAGATGAGCCGGCAAAAAACGGCATCTAAATGTGATTACGCTGTTGCAGAATCAAAATAGAAGATCCCATGAAGATGTTTTCAGATAAGTGCATTACAAATTTAATTTAACATGTGTATATAATGAGATTATAAAATATAATTTATTGAGGAGCTATGATTTTTTTATGGTTTTTATTTTAGCAAATCAACATCAGAAAGTCTGAAAGCATAAACCAGGAACATGTATATTGACTTATAAACAAGATATACTGTTCCCAGCATATACAGAAAATATTTTTATTTTTAACAACATTGAGTAATCTTGTTGTCACATAATAGGCATAACTGGTAGATATGTAAAAATGGTATCAGGTCCGTTCGCGCCCAATACACTTTCGCATCCTACATGTTTGCACCTCACACGTTCGCCCCTTAGATCCGTTCGCACCCTTCATGTTCGCACCCAATTTTATTCATATTCCAGTTGAATTATTAGGGTTTTTTATAGCTATATACCAAAACAAATATATTTTCAAGAATATTAAGAATAAAAATTGGGGAATTATTATATGAAATGATTTTTTTTTTTTTTATTATTATTAATTTGATGATTAATTATTTAATGTTAATTTTGTATGATATTACTGCTAATTGGTATTTATACACACCTAAATTTGGTATTATTGTTGTGTGTTTGAAAATCATGATTGTTGTTTTAACTTGCTTTGAGGTAAATACTGCATGTATTTAGCTTGGTATGCGTAAAACACTGAAGATTTTACATGAATAACATGAATGATAATTGTTTTAACAGCTTGGCCCTTTGAAAAAAAAATATAATAGCAAAAAATAATACACGAACCAAAACATGATTAAGATTTATTCAACACAAAAAACATTGTCAGAAACAGAATATTATTATCTCACTTTATTTTGAAACAATAAACAAAAATATTTATAGCAATACAATTACCAAAACTCGATTACAAAATTATTAAACACAAAACCAATAAAAGGGTGCAAACATGTAGGGTGCGAACGGACTTTGGATGAGAACGTGTAGGGTGCGAAAGTGAAAGGGGCGAACGTGAATGGGCGCGAACGTGTTTTGGACGAACGGACCCGGATTCTGTACAAATTTAACTGAATTATGTGAATGGTTATTTCGTGAAAATGATAAGTCGCTAGTTTTTATCTTCAAGGGATAAACAAAAGGGGAGGTAATTAATTTGATTCCAAATGGCTTCCAATGTATACTGTATAAACATGCAATAATATTTCCATTGAATTTATTGCTTCACAACGTCTAGAACAATTGATTCTTTGTGGATTTTTTTTTGATACTTTTAGGGGATTGAATGATTAAATGGAGGTGCCAATTTTGAAAGTAAACAGATTGCATGCAGATTCCAGTTATCTTTACTCAGCAATACTAGTTGGAAGTACAGAGGCAGTAAATTTAATTACAGAAAGGAGGAGAACTTTACATGTATCCTTTATATCTGACACACAATTTTAATATTATAATACTGAACATTATAATATTTGAAACTGAACAGGAGCATCATTAAGCCATGATGAACAATGCATATCTAAATACAATTAAGAAAATGAAATGCTTGCAGGTGTTAGTGAACATGGGGAGAAGGGGGTGGGGTGAGTACAATTTTAAAGGGTAATTTAACAATATAAGCAGCCATTAAAAATGGCAAACATGTTTGCTAGTAGTACTAGTATCTAATTTGATGGAAGTTTAAGGATCTGACATTAAATACAAGTCATTTTTTTTAAATGGGAACTTGACAGCCATTGAAATAAGATATTAAACATGGCCAATACAAATACTCATTATTACAATACATCTGGCTGTAATAAATTAGTTAGTCAATGTAATTCATACCGCAATGTTTATACAATGTATATACGTGACAGATTTGATACAACAAGGGCAATCATCTACCTTTTAATAAGGAATATGGATTTAAACTAATAAAAGAAAATATTTGCAAAAGAACAAATGTGTGCATTAAAATAGATTTTACTCAAATTTTTTAATTCCTTATAGAATACATGCAAGACATTATTGGTCCTGAACTAAGGACATTCTCAGGATATTCACGGTATTATCCCACGATTATCCCAGAGCCAACTTAATGCAAGCAAATCTGTAAATCCTGACATCAGGATAATTTCCTGAGACCAGGACCTGATGAATCCTGAGCACAGGATTATCACAAAATTCTTTACTATGATATTTATGGTCTGGAATGAAAAATGACGAGTCCAGAACCAATCCTATATATACCAATACATACTATTTGTATTTTATTTTATTTTATTTCTTTTCTTATTCTATTTTGTTCAATTTGATGTTTTCTTCTATATAGATATCTTTTGGTTTTTTGGGTGTTTCGATTAATGTTTAACTACCAAGGCTTTTCCTCATCAGGTATCCCGATCCTCTTCAATATAAAAAAATTTAGTCTAGAAGGAAAGTTCACAGCATCTATGCGCATAGAATTTAATTTCCTGGATATTGGGATACGACACCTGGTAAATTTGTATTGATGTATTGTGTTTTAAAGTCAATTAATCAATGTTTTGATATAATAACTGTCTTTTAAGTTGTTACTTTATCTATAATTTGGAGGATGTAAGTAGGTCCTTTAAGTTTTTGTGTCTTTTATATGCTATAATTGAAGGTTTTGGAAACATAGTTTTTGTTGTTTCGTTTTGTTCAATTAGGTGCCAATGTTTTTTTTTATTGCTTTATTTAATCCATTAAAAGGAGGATTAAATTTCGTGGCTAACACTTATGGAGGCATTGCTCTTTTGTTTTTAAGCTTGTATCTGAGACAATCTTTTCTTTCCTTATGCAATGCCTTTTTTATAATGGGGTTAATGTCCTTTGCTGAGTATCCCCTGAGGAGAAGTTTTGTTTTGAAAGTTTCAATTTCATTTAGTGTATCATTTTTGTTATTGGATGATCTTATAAAACGCAATATTTCAGCAGTAATAAATTCATTAAATACTGAAGATGGGTGAGCTGACGTTCGTTCAAGATACTGAAAGTTATCAGTAGGTTTACGGTATAGTTTACGTCTAATATATTATGATTAAGGAATCTGTTTCCTTTAAAATTGTGACGTCAAGAAATTGAATGCTAGTGTGTGATATTTCATGCGTGAATTTTATTAACGGGTGTATATTATTTGCAATGTTAAATAATTCAGTAAGATTGTCTTGACTAGAATTAAAGAGAATGAATCCATCATCTCTGTATACAGATAACAATGCTATGTTTTCCTTAAAAGGAAATATATCAAGGATATTCGTTATGATTTCAAACATTCTTAAGTCAGCTAAGGATGGGCTCATTGGAGCTCCCATTGGGAGCCACATGTCTGTCTAAATACCAAGTTATTGAATTCAAATTCATTATTGCATAGAGGTTGTGTCCTGTGTATAAGTCCATAATTGGCTTACTACTGGTTTTAGGAAGTAGTCCATAAATTGACCATTTTTTTCTATTGGACTATTGCATAATGATACAATAGGTCTCCCAGGAATATCTATATGTCTTAGAAACTCTTTGTTTGTTTTGATTTTTTCTCTATCATCATGATTAATTTTGTGAATTTTTGGCAACATGTAGAGTCGTCCGACTCGTACATTGGTATTATTGGCTAGGTATTTATATGTTATATCGTCGATACACTCTTTCTTGTGTAGTTGTTTAATCATTTTTTGTATAGTATCGGATATTTTGTTCGTATTAAATTCACGGATTTGTTCATAGCATATACTGTTGTTCAGGAAAAGTTCAGTGTTTGTTTGATGTAAAGACTTTTATCAAGAACAACGGTAGATGAATTTTTGTCAGCTTTCTTAATAATTATATTATTATTAGAACGTAAGGTTTTGAGTGCCACTCTTTCATGTTTAGAAAGATTATATCTAACTTTGTTTATTTTAAGTCTGTATATTTCCATCTTTGTCGCAAAGAGATAATTCTCTATTGTGTTGTTTGCTAAAGCGGGTTTGAATCCCGATTTAACTCTAAACGGATATTTGATTTATCACTAAAGTGATATTTGCATCGCATTTTTCTACCAAGTTCGTCAAAGTCTAGTAAGAGTGTTTGTTTAATGTATTTTACATCAGGACTGGGAATAAATTTTAATCCCTTTGCAAGAAATTGTATTTCATAGTTAGTGAGATTTTCCTGTGAAAATACTTCAATGTAGTGTAAAGCTTTTTTTACATTTTCATGAAAGTTTTTTGTGCGTTTAAGATGGCCTTTGTTATTATTATGTATACGGAGTTTACTGTTGTATTTTATTAATCATTTTTCTCATCCCTTTTCTGAGAGATCTTTTCTATTACTCATAGTAATATATTTTTTTGTAACAAAACTATTTTGATTGTTTGTATAATTATTTCAACTCTAATTGAGAGATGAAATGTCTATAGCTAAAATTCCACTCTATTTGAGAGATGGAATGTATTGTACTAATTCTACTCTATTTGAGAGATGAATTGATTTGAATTTAGTTTAATTTTATTTTAAACTTAAATTGTATATGTAAACTCTATTGAAGTGTTTATCCACTTCTGCCGCAATCAGTATGTACTTCCAATATACACAAAGAAAAACCACGTGTATACCTCAGTTAAAGACTTAGATTCTGATTGGATATGCCAATTCCACTACGTCACTCGCAACAAGTAACAAAGTTTGTATTCTTAATCTGATTGGATATTCCGTAATTAGTGTAGATCAGTTACTACGTCACCAAACCATCTGACTCTTGTTATGTGTGTGTATTTTATTAGATAATGATTTAACGCTTAATTGTTGGTAAACTAGTGAGATAAATTCTAATGCTAATTAAGTACCTTTATATACATAAGTAATGACTTAGACAATATTATTTAATTACGATAATAATATTATCGTTCTAAAACAAATAGAGGTAATTGTGAGACGGATATAATGTATTTATGCAAAGATAAGGGTTGTTGATGACATTGCACTGTGTGCTCTTGCGTAGTCATGTGTATAATCTATTGATAATAATCGTGCTACGTGTGTGTGATATTCGTAAAGTTTTGTACTTTCGTATTTGTATTGCGTGAATTTTTTAAAACCTGCTGTAGATAATCACTATACGGAAACGACCTATAATTTATAGAATATATGTATATAGATAGTACGATCATAATGCTCATTGTTAAAACCATACTACATTAATGGTTGCAATTCTATGTATAATTTTTCAAGCGATCTTTAGCCTGATGTTTATTAATTGCTGTCAATTGTTGAGTAGCAATTAAAGACAACTACTTAACCTTACATAATTAAAAGTTTCTTTGATTTAATAACTAATGATTATATATGTGATAATTAATTCTAATCAATAAAATAAAACTACAATATTCAAAGTAAATATCCCTGTTTTAATAATCAAATAATAGACATACTAGTATAATTGTTGATCGAAGCTGATGTTTTGTGCCAGTACTGCTCTACTTCAGTTGTTAGCTTGTCTGCATACTCTTTCACAGCTATGGTTAAAAATTCCCGAAGTTTCACAGTGCTGTTGAATTCTTGCAGCTTTAATTTAAAGAATGTGCTTGCTTCATCCGATCCAAATCACGGTGAGAATGTAGCATTTGCTATATTAGCGTAAACCGGTAGAGTGTCCCTATCGAATCTTCTAATGTCATTTAATAGAGTCACTATTGGGTGCCTTTTAGCTAAAGTATTGTCCATATTGTCAATGCATCTGTCAATATTGATATCTTCCGTTATATTACCACTACTGCAGCTCTCAGTATCCCAATATCCAGGAAATTAAATTCTATGCGCATAGATGCTGTGAACTTTCCTTCTCGACTAAATATTTTTATATTGAAGAGGCTCGGGATACCTGATGAGGAAAAGCCTTGTTAGTTAAACCTTAACCGAAACACCCAAATAAATCCAAAAGATATCTATGTAGAAGAAAACATCAAATTGAACAAAATAGAATAAGAAAAGAAATAAAATAAAATAAAATACAAAGAGTATGTATTGGTATATATAGGATTGGTTCTGGACTCGTCATTTTTCATTCTGGGTCCTATCATGCAATATGGGATGCGTGGTTGCATGGGTGTTTTATTATAACAAAATGTAGTCAAGAAAAAACTGACCTTCATCCATTTCGTAGCAATACAGGATATAAACCTGCCTCTACGTGCCATACGTTGGAAATTATATAGATTTAACAAAACTTGAATTGTCTTTTCTACCAATAGAAAAAAATGTAAAAAACAATCTTACAAAGGGCGAAAGAATAGCGCTACGCAATTTGAAAAATGAGGAAACAATAGTAATAAAAAAAGCAGATAAAAATTCAAATTGTGTTATTTTAGACAGGCTAGACTACATAGCAGAAGTTACAAGACAACTAAATACTCAACATTACTGCCAATTAGATTCATTTAAGATGGCAGAATTGAAAACCAGGTCATTGAGTATGATAAGTCATTATACGACCAAGGCATAATCGACAATATATCATTCAAATTTTTAACAAATGGTCAAAAATTAAGAGATGCACGTTTAGGAGAATTTATATTCTCCCAAAATTCACCGTCTTGAAACTGAGACGTTTAAACAAATACAACATGATGGATTAAATGAATTAAATATAATTCCACCTGGCAGACCAATTTTATCACAGTGTTGTTCTGTAACTGAACTTATAGGTCATTACGTTGACTATTTTCTTATACCCATAGTTCAAAATCAGTCTACATATATAAAAGATACTACATCGTTCATTAATATCATTGAGAAATTAAAACCTATGGCAAATAGCCTGTTGGTTTCGTATGATATAACACAGATGTTTACTAATCTACCTCAAGAAGCGTTATTGAGTGCGGTTGAACGAGCCTATGACAGTTTTGACAAATCAAACTTCAAAGTCAGTGCTCAGCCGGTCCATGTATTAATACATTTGTTGAGAATCATTTTAGAAAACAATGTATTTGAATTTGATGGAAAAATTTATAAACAAATAATAGGTACGGCAATTGGTGCAGTTCCTTCACCGGAAAGCTGTGACATACTTATGTTTGAAATAATGAATCAAATTATTTCTGCATTTCAACATAAAGACAAAATATTTTATCATGGCAGATATAGAGACGATGGATTCATAATATATGATGGGACATCAGATGAAATTATAGATTTGTTTCATCTAGCAAATGATTTTAACCCTTATTAAAGTTCACTTATGAAATCTCAAACGATAAAATGTCGTTCTTAGATGTTGATGTTATTAAAGGTCAAAGATTTACAACACATGGCATTCTTGACCTTGAAATACATTTTAAAGAAACCAATTCTTATCTGTTTCTACATAGAAATAGCTGTCACTCACAGCATGTATTCAGAGGATTTATTAAAGGTGAAGCAATACGGCAAATTAGAAACACAAGTGACCATAACAAATTAATAAACAATCTAACTAGTTTCAAAGTCGAACTTATTAGATAGCGTTTATGATAACGTTGAAATAGATGATAGTATTACTGATGATTTATCAATTGACCGTACTGAATTACTACAACAAAACAAATCAAAAGAAAAACAAATTATTCCATTAGTTTTAATAACTAAATATAATCCATATATACGTAAAATAAAGAAACGTATAATGAAACACTGGCATTTATTACAGTTTGACGAAGAATGTGTACAGATATTCAATACAGCACCAATAGTTGCGTATAGCAAACACAAAAGTATTTGAGAAATGCTTTGTAGATCAAAGTTAAAGACTTAAACATAAAATTGACAGTTGGACCCTGATAATGGCAGATCTGTCATAATAACTAGATATATTGAAGAAGAATTTAAATATAAATATATCAATATATACATGAATAACTTTCATATTTGATTATATTCAAATAATGCATCTTAAAATGATCATCCCAAGCTTAACTGCCGAAACACTAAAATAGTGTCGGGTCCTATCTTGCAATATGGGATGCGTGGCTGCATGGGTGTTTTATTATAACAAAATAAAATATTCAACCATTCAATATTCATAGACATCTTATTTCACAGTAATGGTTATCCTAGTCAGTATTCCACTATTCAATACTCATGGACATCCTTTTTCACATTCAAGAACATTCTGTAGATGAATATTCATGAATGTTCTAGAATTATTCTGGAATATTCATGAATAATTCCAGTTCATGAAAGCAGGGTCACCTCGGTATATGATAAAATTACAAAAATAATCATGATAATGGAATTCCTCTTTTACCGTTACCCTCATGGAAACTTGTTTAATAAGGAAATGTTGTAGTATTTGTCATATTCGGTAAATTCCACGTTATTTCCGAGAAATTTTAATCATATCCAGTATTATTATGTCATATCCAGTATTATTATGTCATATCCAGTACTATTATGTCATACCCAGTACTATTATGTCATATCCAGTGAAGATTATAATGTGATATCCAGGAATTTGATTTTTCAAATCGGTACGTAGTGTCATATCCAGTAAAGAGCTGGCTGTATACATGGGTTTGACTCATAAGTACATGAAGCTGATGCTGTATTCACTGTCTCAATCTAATGATGAAGTTAAGATAAAGCTACCTGTCATTGAATAAAGTTTACCTGGACTAATGTAACTATTTGAATATTGTATTTATACCAAACTTTAAATCAATTTTAGAGGGCGTCAGTACCCTGTAAATGGCAGGTGTTAGACCCCGATCTTAATTAACTATGATAGACATAAGAAGATGTGGTATGAGTGCCAATGAGACAACTCTCCATATGATGTCCAGTTTTCCTTCTGAAAGTTGTAGGTTCTTAATTTTCTGGCACTCGAGTTTTCCTTCAACAGTAAAAATTGGCCGCCCCAATACAGCCAAGAGTGCTAGAAGTGGCCTTAAAAAACACCACAAATCAATCAATCAATAGTTGTTTTTTTTTTTTTTTCAGTCTGACATAACTAAAGATAACACTGATAGAACTGAACAAGGATTGTGCTTATTAAATGTCAGTTGTCAACAGTTTTAATAATCATGACAATGTGAGAAGTGAATACAATAGCTCTCATGTCTGTTTATTGGAGATGTCCACTTCATAAATCTCTTCATATTTAATAAAACAGGCTTTTTCAAAAAGAAAATTAGTAAAACAGGGGGGAATGGACTGACTGGCAGATTCTTAGAATTAATGATGATGTTGCAGCTGTTGAAGGCCTCTATGTGACTTTGAGATTATAATGATGAGGAAGAACAGCAATTAAAACAGTCTTGTTTAGTCTTCTTTATCATCTTTTTTAAAGTGATTGTCATTTGTTGCTCACTTGCAACATGACTGTTGTTAATTATCTGTTTATTGTTCTAGCATTAATTAAGCCATTGGTTTTCTCCTTTAAACTGTTTAACAATTTGTAATGCCTTGGCATTTTATACCTTACTATACAGTATTGGTTTTGCTCATGGTTGAAGGCAGTTAAATGACCTACTGTTGTTTCAAATCACCATCTCTGATAGATAGATATAGATAGATGTCTCCTTGACAAACATACCATAATACTGTATGGATTTTGTTTTAATCCTTTCCCCATACCCCTTTTCCACATTTTCTTCTTGAAAAAGCCTTGTGCTGCAAGCCACTGGTGGTATACAAATTAAAAATGCCCAATGCACCATTTGACAGATCTTTAAATATTGAACGTTAATGGGTTGCTGAATGAAGCTGCCGTTATAAGGCTCACATTATCACATAATACTGCTTTTGTTGTCTCATACATGTATGTAAGGGTCTAAGGAGCATATTAATAATCTTGGACTTTAAAACAGCAATCATTTTTATACCACAGTAACATGTACTTGATATTATGCACATACTATTTCCCACTTGACATCCATCATTGTCATTTTCAAAGGTGGTAATATTACTCCTTTGACATCATACAGCAATAGACGTTGTCAATAGAAACAAATTGAAACAGAATGCGTAGAAAAAGATATAGTTTCTTACATTTTCTACTTTAATTTCATAAAAAGGAAATTTGCCAATGGTTACTAATCAAAGATTACAAATATAAAAAAAATGCTCAACTTGTGACAGAACAACACCGATATTAAACTCCTGTGCTACGCACATTTGTGAATTAATGTGTTGTTCGGTCATGTGTTGAATATTTTTGTTCAATATTTGAATTCTTTGATAAGTTATGCTTTAAGTATTTTTGAACATGAATCAAAATAATTTACATAAACTTTTTCACATTTTAAAATTTCATCACCATTTTGTGACAATTGCCAATTTTCGTTGCTTTAGCTGAAAAAGTTTGTATGATGAAACAGCTACTTACCAGTTTCAGTGTTCGAAATTTCAGATTCGAACAATTTTCTTTTGCATGTTGATGGTTTTTGGTTAACTAAAAAAAAAAAAAAAATGGTTTCTTATACATGAGATATCGAAAAGGGAGATGAGACAGCAATCCAACAAAACAAAGTAGAAAATATTTGCATGTGTAATTTTCGTTTATATATTATCTATATACAATAATAAGACATTGAAGAATGAGAGTCTGAAGTTTATGTAAAATGAATATATACCTGGTAATATCTTTCGTTGGGTGATAACACTTTCATGGACACTGATGTTGCTAGGCTGTATAGTCCACTTTAAAACTGAAATTAAACAATATTTATTTTGTAAACCTGTTAGAGATAACTAAACAGATTCCTTTAAAATTGTTATTATTAAATTTATGATATTATTAAAGCTATTCGATTAAATGTATGTAGGAGGGTAGGAAGGGACTTTCAAATTTTCCTACAACCAAGAACAATTTTTAAGATTATTATGCATAATGGTAATAGAGGCATACTAGAAAAATATCCATGACCCACATTCAATAATTAAACTTCCCATTCTACCCTCCCACCATTTTCATGGAATAGCCCTTACAGAAACTATACATGCTATATCATGTATATGATGTTGACTTATGAAGTAATATGAATCCAAGACGTTTGAACATTTATAAAAAAAACATGTCATTAACAGCTGATTATTGTTTTAATATTTGTATAAGAATATAAGAAAAATGTTTTATTAAAGGCGTCATATAGGTACATGTATGTATGTCAATGATACAGCAATAAATCCATCAATAAAAACAAAATGCCGAAGAATTTTAGAAGTCTTTTTTTGCCACGCCTACAATATTATTTATCAGATAGGCATGTTCCTGGTGTGGGTGTCCGTCTGAAACTGTTCTCTTGTGGTAGAATACAATTTTGTTCTAGGTTAGTTAATGGTCACATCAACTTGAATCTCTACTTGATTTGAATTATTTTCTTACCTTTAATATGTGATTTGTACAAATGTTTAATGTTGTTGTTCTCAAGCAGTTTCCTCTCTCTTTCCTCTCGGGTTTCAAGTCCATTTTCTATGTCTGGAATTTGATATGGATCTATAATAAAAGTTAAGATGAAATAAAATTTATGTAGATTACTGAAATAAAATTTACGCAGATTACTAAACATTTTCTAAACAGTAATGTTAAAATAAAGTGTTAACAAAAAAGTTCAAAATTTGATTAGGATATTTACCTGTAGGCTGTACCTTTTTAGCCTGAAGAATCTTAAGCATTTATAATCCTGTGTTTTTAATATGCTAAATGAAATTTATTGGTGATTGAATTTATGTTAAATAAACAATCAAATGAATTTAACACACACCACTTAAGAATATAATCATCATATTAATTCATTCTTTCATTTGTAGTAATATACCTTGTTCTAAATTCTTTTCAGGCGAAATCGATTGTTGATCCTCGTTGGCAGGTTCTGGAAAAAAAATTAAATAAAAAAATGTAGGTAAGGAATTATAATTATGATGCTTACTCATACTGATTCAGACATACAAATTTACAATTAATGTGTTTCTGTCCAAAATTGATTTTGTTGATCTTGCTTAACTCAATACATGCAATAGGCGTATATACAGGATATGCAATTTACATGAAAGATGATGCACAAATTGGTCAAGTTCACTTTCTCCAGATCAAAATAAGAAGATAAAAAGACACATTAATAACTTAAAAAGAACTATTTCTACGGGTTTTTTTTTTTCAGATTCATGAAAATTGTCCATCAACTAACATGAATGGAAAAAAACAAATTTAACTTATGAATTAGAAATTAAATATAGATATTAGCATGATTAGTATAGTGTTGAGAAACATTAAAATCTGTCATTTATCTTGTACAGGTATGTTGTGCTGGTAGCTGTCTGTTGACTCAGATGGCAAGTCTACAAAACATCAGTAGTTTCTGGTAAGTTTATACAGTACTACGAAACAATTTTTAAGAATGATATGACATCTAAAAAGAATTTTTAACTTATTTTTTTACTAAATATGTATTATTTTAATGCATAACTTTCATAACTTGACATTTTGTCAATAAAGTAAGAATTAAAATGTAACAAATATTAGATTTTCACAAAAATTCATGAAATTGTTATTCTAAAAAATAACTAGATTTCCAAATATATGTATGATGATGAATATATAATATAAGGTCTTTAAACTTTCAGCAGCAAACTATTTGCAAATTCCGGGTGAGAACATGCAAAGCAATATAGTAATGTACATTACTTTGTACAAGATTGTTATACTGAGCTGGATTTTAAACATGCTAGTAAACCAGGACCGCAAATCATTCCAACCGTGAGCAAACACGTCTTTTCTTATCCTTAATACTAAAGTTATTTGTGAGTGCTTAGTAGAGATGCAGCCAAAAAACAAAAGCTTATCAGTTTAGATGAGGTATAACAAATAAATCAGAATTTTTGCAAGAGTATTCAGTTATGTCTGGATTTTCATAAATATTTAAAAACAGATGAAAGAGCATATAAGAAATGGACATAATGTATGGAATTGAATTATTCAAGAAAAGGACAAAGTAAAATCTAGATAACGATGTTGCTTGGGAAATTTTCATATTGTATTTCTCATGAAAAGTCGTTATGAATAATACGATAATAAAAATTCTTAATTTGAAGTTGGCATTGGTTTAAACAGTTTATACATACCTGTTTCAGTTGGTATTATATACACGACTTTGCCATCTTTGTCAAACATCTTAATTCTTTTAAGTGGTAATGAGATCTTTCTGTCTTGAAAATTTTCTGTAACCTTTTCCCAGATGTCTTTAAGTAATTGATGTTCTTCTTTGTAGGATGATG
Source organism: Mytilus coruscus (assembly GCA_017311375.1). Lineage (NCBI taxonomy): Eukaryota > Metazoa > Mollusca > Bivalvia > Mytilida > Mytilidae > Mytilus > Mytilus coruscus. The sequence goes on along the minus strand of CM029599.1, from coordinate 3,830,619 downwards.
ACCTGAAGTGATGCATTTCTGGACCTTCATTGTGAAAAGGTTCATCATCAGGACCATCATAAAAGATCATGTTGCCGTCTTCCGTGTGCCACCAAACTCCTTCGCCAGGTAAAATAAAATCACTTATCCTCTCTAGATGGCTTTGTATTAACATTGGTCTTTTATTGAGAATAGTTGAAGGAATTAAAGTTCTAGGTTTGGCCTGTGTTTGTTTCGCGATCCTTTGAATAATAGACTCCTGAATGTAAATGCTATCTTGTTTGCTGGATTGTTGACAAGTAAATCTAAGAACTGCGTTGTCGCATACGGTTTTCGGTTGACGGTTACTGGTGTTTTCTGAAATTCTTCGCAGATCTCCAAAACATCCTTCTTCCTGTTCTGTTACGAGGGACCTTAGATTAAATATTCTTTCAACTTCCGCAAGATGGATGGATACGCTATGGAAATGACTACCAAAAATTTCCGTGATGACATTTTGACGGATTCCAATAACATTTCTTCAATTTACCGCGAGAAGAAAGCTTTGATTATATAGTCTTAGTATCTGTTTTGGAGATCTGGTGTTGTACTTAGAGTATGAAATGTTGGTAATTTCAAGAAGCGAGTCAATCATCTGTCTTACGTTTGGATCAGTTAGTTGTGAAGAAGCTAGAAAATGGGATAATTTTACTAAGTACAGGCGTGCATCTGATCCCTTTATTTGATTTTTATCTCCAATGGTGTGTTTTGAAAATTCCTCTAATTCTTTTTGAAGTTTTTTGTCGCTTATATGGGAGGTAATGGTTCCATGCCAAATATTTCATAGTTGTCTAAGTTAAGATGATGGGTTGAAAGAGTAGGGGTTGTTGTCATAAGAGCTGGTGGTCTGCAAATTCCATGAAGTAGGGTGGATAGATTTTCTTGTAGTTCAGGACGTAACATGTTGTGAATATCGATATCTCTGCTTTCTAATTCTTCTATGAGGTCGTCTTTCTTTAAATTTTGGAATGGATTTAAATTTCCCTTTTTCAGTTCGTCGAAACATCTTGTGGATTTTATTTTACCGACTCGTTCATCTAGTGTAAGAGGTGAAATGCCATAACAAAGAACAAAATTTCCGTGATCATTCGCGTGAACCCCACATACACAGGGATAATTTCCACCTCTCTGCTGTCCGATTTCAAATTGTCTTGCAGGACCGTCACCGCTGAATACGCGCATTACATCAAAAATATTAATATTTCCATTGTCCGCTGTTATAGGTTCAGATAAGATTTGCAGGTCTTCAATTCTAATTGCAGTGTAACTGGATTGTTCTCTGTTGCTGCTACCTGATTGGCCGAAAATATATAACTTGGGCTTTTCTACAATACCTTGAACATTAATTGGCTTACGGTCTGTATACTTCTCTTGGTACTCTATATCAGTAAAATAGTTGGCAGGATCATATAGCCATGAGATGGTGAAACATACATAGGAATGGTTTAGGATGCTGCTGTGGTCGTGCCAAAGTTTTATTTTTCTTGTTCTTTCAGTGCGTTTTAGATGTTCTATTTTATCTGAAAGAGTTCCTGCTGGTGGTTTTTGTCCGATCCTCAGATAACGAGATGTAAGTTGGTCCGTGGTTAAGATGTCATATTCCTGGTCACTAAAATACCTTAATACTCCACTGCTTACCTGTTCCTGCAAAGCTATTCTTCTAAGTTTAATGAGGGGGAATTTTCTACCATGTATAACTGTTGTTTTCTGCTACAATTTTCCGTCTGTTATTGCCGTTGAAATGATGTCCTTTGGTGCTATTTCTTCTCCTAAATATAAGTCTCCGGAAGTTATCTTTTCCTTTATGTCTTTCTTTAAGTGGGATGACTGCCTTGGAGTCGGGAGGGAAAATTTTGTTCTGCTGACTGTTACCACTTTTTTTGCCTTCCTTGCCCTTCTGAAATATGCCCGATGGTTTTTATACGACCGCAAAAAAAAGTTTTGGGATCGTATAATGGTATTCTGCGTCGTCTGCGTCGTCGTCCGAAGACACATTTGTTTCCGGACAATAACTTTAGTTTAAGTGGATGGATCTCTATGATTTTTTTAAGAAGGTTCAATACCACTAAAGGAAGGTTGGGATTGATTTTGGGGATGATGGTCCCAACCGTTCAGGAATTAGGGGCCCAAAAGGGGCCCAAAACAAGCATTTATCTAGTTTCAGGACAATAACTTGTGTAAAAATATTTCAATTGCTCTGAAATTGTACCACAATGTTTAATACCTCAAGTAGAAGGTTGGGATTTGTTTTAAGGGTTATGGGGCAAACAGTTTAGGAATTAAGGCCCAAAAGAGAAAAACAAGCATTTTTCTAGTTACCGGACAATAATTTGTGTGTAAGTGTATGGATCTCTCTGACATTGTACCACAAGGTTCCATATAACAAAAGGAAGGCTGGGATTGAGTTTGGGGTTAATTGCCTCAAACATGTAGGAATTAGGGGCCAAAAAAGGGCCAAAAAGAAGAAGTGTATGGATCTCTCTGAAATTATACTACAAGGTTCCATACTACAAAAGAAAGGCCGGGATGGCGTTTTGGGGTTATTGCTCCAAGGGAGTTACAATAAGTTGGGATTTTTTGTTTACAATTTATTTTAGGGATTCATATTTTATTTTTTTTTTTTTTCAAAATTTTTCAAATTTCGAATTTTCGAAAAGTTTCAAGAAGAAATCTTCAATTGCACAGTATTGCGCAATAGATTTGTAAGATCTTTGACCACATTTATGTTTTGTCAGAAACCTATATTAAGTCAAAATTTGATCACAATTCAAATTCAGACAGTATTAAGCTTGAACATTGTGTCCAAATTTGCCCCAACTGTTCAGGGTTCGACCTCTGCGGTCGTATCAGGCTACGCTCAGCGAAGCATTTTATTATAATCTTTAGATTTGAATTTGATGGTGTAAATTCCATTGCTTCTTGCATATTCCTGTAGAATTTGCCGCCCGTTTGCAGGAAATTTGTCGTTGCAGGTGATGTGAAATTTACGCGCTAGAGCTGTCCAGTTGATTGTGTCCCCTTCATTTTTGGTCTCTGTCAAAAATTCTGTTTTGTGAAATCTGTAAGAATCAAATTGTCCATGGTGGTTTTTGTGTTTCCTTTAACCGGTTTTCTCTTTCTCTAGGCTCTTATTTACTATCTGTTGGGCATTGTCTTTGGTTTCAAAAAAATTGCCGAGGCGAATCCTGTCATGCTCACGGAAGGAAATTGATGAAGAAAGAAAATTGTTAACGACATTTCCTCCGTCGGTGAAAGATTCATTGATTTTTTTCCTGCTTTCTTGCATAACTTTAATTTTTGTTGATTGCAATTCCTTTGGGTTACTGGTGGGGAAAGCATGATGGAATGTGAAATGGGTCTTGAAAATTTCATATCTAAACGTTGCTCTACTATGGGTTGGATGATGTTGACGATAGATTTTATTACTTTCATTCCCTTGGTGGTGGTATTGCTGTTTGGTGATGTTATCTTTAAAATGTTCTCTGTCCCTTGTTCGTAAAGCTGGTGTGCATTTTCAAAATTAGGTGCGATGGATTTATGAAGACTTGAAAAGTTGTAGTGAACAGTGGAACAAGGTCTACAGTCAACTAGCTGGTGTTGAAGCCTTTCATTGGAGCCAAGTGAAAACCAATTTTTAAGTGAAAAATAGCTAAGGAAAGAATGCTGCTGTCCAGATTTGTTAAGATTTTCCCAGTATTTCTTGTCTGAGAGATATGATTGTAGTTTTGTGGTTTTGCTTCTAAATTGATCAAAGTTCCAATACATTTTGGGGTACTTTTCCATAAAAATTGAATAAGTGTAGTATCTATCTTTCACGTTGATATTATTTGTCAGTCCTTCTGATTTTATTTATCTTTTTGGGTATTCTTTGGTGGATCTGCTCATGATCACTTTTGCGAAGTTACAGTAATTCATCCTAAAATTGATTTAATTCATATTGTATTTATATATTTTGGGAGAATGTCACGAAGGTTAAGGTTTAATAACTTACATTTTTAGCTAATGAAATTATTGTGATACATGTGCATAAGTTGCCCTGTACACATAAGATGGTTTTAAAAAAATGGGAATAAGCAATTATTGGCAACTGAACGCCCTTCACCAATGAGAAAACCCCATACCGTAATGTGGGTGGGCTATAAAAGGCCCAGAAATGTCATGTTTGTCTACCATACATATATACACTGTTCAGTCATATTTTCCTCATGAACTATGTATAAATCACTTACTGAAATTTTGTATATTTTTTAATTCTTATAACCTTGCTATACTGTGTGATTTGTTTAGATTCATCTCTCGGTAATTAACTGTGAACCAAAGGCTTCTATTAAACTTGATGCTTTCAATAATTTCATTTGTTATATATATATATATTTCATGAGATCGTCCCTGATTTTTGGTGCGGTTCGTGTTTCTCAGTCTTTAAGTTTTTATGTTGTCTTTTGTTGTTATTTTTTTCCTTTGGTTGTCAGATTGTTGTCTACTAGTAAGTTTGAATTTCCCTTTCGTATTTTCAGCCTCTCATTTGCTAATTTAGAAATTACATTTGTGACTTGGGATTGGCACTAGAAAAAAGAATTCAACATTCTTGTGAAGAAAAATCAAATTACCAGCCTGTATTTTTTTATTTTATTTTATGGTTTTAAGGAGGTTGAATGGTTCACAAGCAAATATATTAATAAATAAATAAGAAGCTGTGGTGTGATTGCCAATGAGACAACTATCCATTTGAGACCAAATCAAGTAAACGAAAGCAACTATGGTCACTGTACAGAACAGTTATGACAGTCCTCAACAATGAGCAAAAGCCATACTGTATATTAAACTATAAAAGACCCGGACATAACTAGTATTATAAAAAAAATCAAACAGTTACAGGAAATAGCCTTTTTTATCCAGAATTATGAATAACATGTTTCTGGGAAAACGTTAAATTACATGATAAAAACAATATTCATACATTGTTAATTGAAATATGTCTACTAACCTAATATGGAATATACACGGTCTCCACGTGATTGCTTTTAGCCAATCATATTCCTAGAAATGTATGAGAGGTAAGATAAAGTTGATTACACTGATCTTTAATTCTTTCATTTAAAATAGAAAACAGATTTGAAAGGAGATCGAATTCCATAGATAGACAAATTCATCTACAAGCCTGATGACCAAGACTAGTGAAATTACCTGGGAACTTGATAAATCAACACACAAGAATTCAAATAAGCTTCTGCATTCATTCTCATAATCTGGACTACTAGTACTCGACAACAGTAAATGGTTGATGTCATTGGGATTATTTGTTATTAAGAGTAGATGACTATTTAAAAAAGAAAACATTTAAGGTCAAATATTGCTGTTTCAATAGTGTTTACACATTACAACTAGGACATTTTTGGAAGAAAAATTTCTTTCGTATATGTCTGTCAAATAAAATTATGATATACTATTGCCAATACCATTGTTAGATTTAAACCAAATTACAAAGAATAACTTCAATAAGGTTTCATAATATTTTTGAAAATTTCATCATTTTAATTTCTGACAAGGTGAACACAAAGGAAAATATTTTAGGAAAGGTTTGCTATATGCAATCTTTCCAAATTAGAATGGTGAAAAAGAGAATGACCCACATTAAACTCCTGGCCAAAAAAACAATAAAACTTCTGTAATATCTACATCTTGTGGTACTTATTTCATAGAAATTGCCCATAAGTTACTTGGTATCAATTTTTATGCTACCGTAACTGAAATTTGGGGCATCTAAAAGTAAGTTTGGGGGCATATTGTTTTACCCCTGTCCTTCCGTTCCATTATGGGCATACAGTTATTCTTTATTACTCCTCTTACAGATTGAATCGTAGGAAGTTTTCACTTTGCTGTCTGTTTGTACATTTATTGAAGGTGTGTGTGTGGTCAGGGTTTTGATTTTTATTAATATTTGCTCTTTTGGGAGATAGTTGAACTTTGTCATTTTTTGGAGCTAACACTTGATCTGAACCTTTGACCTATGTGCTCCCATGCTCAACTTTGTGTATTTTAAAATCACACTTTGCATCTGTCTCCTGGACACAATAATATCTCAAAGAAAGTCCTAGATTGACTTTGTTACAATACAGTTACTTCAGAATGGAGTGCAGGGGCATCATTTTGTTTAGTTTAAATATTGATTTTAGTTGAAATGATGGGACATTTTATTTAATGGGAACTCACGTGTGTCCGATATATGTACGGTCAATGACTGTTAATCATGAATAATTATAAGATCAATGCAATTTGACTGCACAAATAGCACAGATGCAGTTTATAAAGTTTTTATGTTTAGACTGCTATACTTTATATTTTGTGTATTGCTTCAAGGATTATGTTCTACACTCAATTCTGTAATTATCATTTTATTTCTTTATATTTCAGACTTTCTCAAAACCAGAGCGTACTTGGTTGTTTTATTTATGTGTTGCAGCCCATAGAGAAAAATAACAAAAGGACCAAGAACTAACACTACAACTGAATTGTTTAAAATCATCCGAAGTTTGCATTTGATGTACATGTATATTGCTTTATAGCTTTGTGTTACAAATTTGATAATACAATTTCAGCGAAATATGAAATAGATTTGATAATACAATTTCAGTGAAATATGAAATGAATTTGGTATTAATACAATTTCAGTGAAAATATTAATAAGAAATTGTATATCCAAGGTTCAAATTTTTCACAATTGCTATAATATCTGTAAGCAAATGATGGAGAAAAACTGTTTGTTTGTTTTCTTTAGAAAATTTGAGACAAAAGTGAGGGAAAGGTCATTGAATTGCAGTCTGAAGTTATGAAGAAAAGAAATAAGTTGTAAGGCCTTTATAAAAATTTGAAATGGTATTTTGACACAGAAATTAGCAACTATAGGTCACTGTATGGCCTTCAAAAATGAGTAAAACCACTCCTGCATAGTCTGCTATAAAAGACCCCGAAATGATCAATAATGAATAAAAACAAATATGATATACAGCAACAAAAGACAACTGCTAAATTACAGGCTCCTGACTAGGGACAGTCACACAGAATGTGGCAGGGTTAAACAAGTTTACAGGCGAACCAACCCACCCCAAACCTTCAACTCCTTTATATACAAATACAGATGAAAATTTACATCCCCCTCTTTTTATGAGCAGGAAGCTTTTAGACGTTCATTGCAACATTTGAGGGTTGGATCTGCATTCCTCTTGCATATGTTTTAGTGTAACCACTATGTATTTTTGTTGATATTGTTTTGGTATAAAAAATAGGTGATGTGGAATGCTTGCCACTGAAAAAACACTGTAATACCTACTGACTGGGTTGTTAGAAGAGTGTAGTTGATAAGTAGAGAAAAACCATATATTGTGACGTCTCAACAAAAAAAATAGGTAAAGCTTGTACACTGAAAGCTTGGCAGAATGCAAGGTGTGTGTGACCACAGTGGCTTTTGTATTCTATTTTGGACGGACTTGAAATTGAAAAAAGATTGTGACAAGATACTCTTTTCATTCTTTTTCATATTTCCAAATGTTTCATTAAGTGCTGTTCCAGAAAATACTAAGTCACCCCAGGAAGGCATTTTTTAATATTATGTGGTTGGTTGTATTTTAAAAATAAAATGCAAAGGAGTGTTCTAATTTATTATTATTTCTGTGGGTGGTGGGGTTTAAAACAGTGCTGTCCCTGGTGGGGACATAGTATTTTCTGAAGCACCCTAATAGGAATTTTGCAGTCTTATGCATATAATTGTTTGTCTCCAAACGTCAATTTGGTGGTAACTTCCTAATGTTGTATTTTGAATATGAATCAACAACGTGTTGAGTGGTTTTCTGTTTTTGTTTACACCTGAAAACTTTATAATTACATTTCGTTTCTTAATGTTGTGCAATTAATTACTCAATCCACAAATACTGAAATAGGAGTTAGTTACTGGAAGAACATAACTAAGAACATCAAGATTATGTTTCACATGTTTTATGGGCTATTTTCTGTTTGACTCTCTGTATTTTCATAGCTAGACCGGCCATTGGTCCAGAAATTAATGTAATGTTTACAAATATTTTTTTTTTCTACACGAAGTTTTTGATGCAATTTTACAAACAAATGAGACGAAAGACATATGATTTTGATTGGATTTCTTGATAGATATATGTAAACAATTTCAGAAAAGGTATTACTTCAAGCGATTGAAATTCTACTTCTAGCAAAATTTTGGGGAAATATGTGACATCTTTCCCCCCTTTTTACAATATTTTATAACAAATAAATTCAGATTGTTGCCATGGATACACCAAAAAGAAATTATATTTTGCCATTTTAACTACTGGATATAAAATCTATGGAAGATTCTGATTACATACATATGCACATATATGACACAAACAGTAAGCTAAATTTGCAAGAAAGCAATGAAAAGGGGATGGTAAAATTTATGAGGGTAAATTTAAATTTGTTTTTCCTAACTGTATATTGCTACCTTATGGCATACTTACAAAGCTCAGAATTATATAATTTAAGACTTTTCATACCACAAATCTATAGATATTTAGATTTTAAATCAACTTCTGATGGGATTAAGTGTTTAAGAATGACAATACATGTCAGTTTTATTGTTTACAGTCCTTAGCAACCAAAATTAGACATTTTGACACAAGGCTTATATTTGTACTCTATTGGCTTAACTTTTGCTTCTGAAGGATTGCGCTGTATGTAGGTGCTTAAGTGTTGAACGCATTTATTTTTTCTTGCGAATATATCAAACTATTATTTTTATCAAGATTTCATGTTACATTTTGACATATATTAAATGTATAGTTGGTTCAGCTGTTAGAAATTGATTCCCTATTACCAAGCTTTTAATCAAGTGTTTGGTATGCAATAGACATAAAGATTAACATGTTCATGCATGAAATTGCTAAATTTGTACAATTTTGCATCATCAGAGATCATATTAAGATTTTTAACATAAAAAAAAACTGACAAAAGAGGTATAGTTTTTAAGATTTTACCAAAAATTGAGGTAGATTGAATGAGATTTTAAACTTTGACTTGGCACCTTACTTTAAATCAGTTTTTGTCGCGTTTCAGTGTCAACTGCTAACCATCATAAAATATTCATTACTCAACAAATTTTCAAAAATAAAAGGCCAGTTTACTCGTTTTAGCTAGCAGAACATAGAAAATTAAATAAAAGGGAGAATTTGATAAAAAATATTTACTATTAAGGTAGCAATACACAGTTAGGAGTTTAGTTTCGCATTTTGGCTCCGGTGGATTTTTCAAATTTGAAAGTTATTGTCCAATTAAATTTATTTTTAGACAGCTGAGTACTAATTTAGCCTCCTAGGTGGTTTATCAGAACATCAAGATTATTTGTTACATGTTTTATGGGCTATTTTTTGTTTGACTCTCTGTATTTTCATAGCTAGACCGGCCATTGGTCCAGAAGTTAATGTAATGTTTACAAATACTTTTTTTCTGCACGAAGTTTTTGATTCAATTTTACAAAAACATGAGACGAAAGACATATGATTTTGATTGGATTTCTTGATAGATATATGTAAACAATTTCAGAAAAAATATTACTTCAAGCGATTGAAATTCTACTTCTAGCAAAATTTTGGGGAAATATGTGACATCTTTTCCCCCCTTTTTGCAATATTTTATAACAAGTAAATTCAGATTGTTGCCATGGATACACCAAAAAGAAATTATATTTTGCCATTTTAACTACTGGATATAAAATCTATGGAAGATTCTGATTACATACATATGCACATATATGACACAAACAGTAAGCTAAATTTGCAAGAAAGCAATGAAAAGGGGATGGTAAAATTTATGAGGGTAAATTTAAATTTTTTTTCCTAACTGTTTATTGCTACCTCAAAGCGTTTGATAATGGACCTGAAACTATACAAAATATAATTCTATTAAGAATATTAAAAAGTCCAGCATGTTCCTGGAGACCGAATTACTTGATTTCAACCAATTTCAAAGAAGAAATGTCTCTTTTAACAGAAAATTGCTATCTAAACACTTGAATATCTTGATATCAATGCAAATAATTGGAGTCCATGGGGGTAATTCGTAAAAACATCACTATTTTCATCAAATTTACATCAGTTTGTACCTTTTGTCAGTATAGCTTCATCTTTGGATAGCATTTTTAAGAAAATATACATTCAGACGATTTCATTGATGCTTTAATTTTTGTTTAAAAATTCCAGCAACACGCTGGACTTTGAGTTGAAATTGAAATTCACGACCTTCAGTAGCTGCTCGGGTCACGTGTCTACTTTTACTTTCGATATAAACAAACATTGCAAAATTAAATTTAGATTAAAATGATTCACACTACTACCGCTGCTTTGAAGTTTTCTTTTGGCAATCTTAATTTAAAGTTGTTTAAAATGATATGATTTTAACGTATTTTTCTCGTAAAGTGCCTTGATTTCACTGCGATAAAGAAGAAGAAGAAACTACCGTATTCAATATACAGTCTTCAATATACATGATATATATATTGCGTAACAATATTAAAAGAGGTTATATTTTTTTATTTGGTTATAGAAGAATATTATAACAGTTATCATTTTTTTTATAAATTTGTAAACACGCAACACATGACGATGATGTTTAAAACAAAACATATATACAATACAGTTGAAGATTATGTCTCTAATAAAAAAGTATATGTGATTATTTAATTATTTATCATTTTTTTTTTTTTTTTTATTTCGATTTCCTTTTGTTGACTCTCTGCTCGCCAAAGGAAGCAATCCTATATTATTTTGATACACTGAGCACTACTGGACAACAAGTCTATCGGTGAGCTGACATGATCTAAAACGTACTTAACTCTACTGATTCGAACGCAAAGCGTTTTTTCTTAATTACCCGAACCAATACTGATCGATACTTAATCGCTCGAGGTAATCAGTGTACTGAACATGTACTTGACAACTGAAAAAGGTCTTGACATTTTTCCTAGCGGTAAATTCAGTCATTTAAGAGTTGTTCAGTTTAAAATGACCGTTTCAGTAGTAAAAACCGTTACTAGTGTTTCGGAAAGCAGGATCATGCCTTGACTCATTTGAAGCATCAGACGAAAGTTCAATATTTCATTCAGCAAGTAGTTAAAGTGCATTCTGAATGATGCAGTGCCTTGTCCTTGAAGTAATCTATAGAGAATAAACTTACCATTGGGTAGTCGGACTGATGATTTGTGGCATTTAAAACATAATCGGTACGCTCAATCGACTCGACATGCCTTAATTGCTTATCTCGTTTGTATGACTTTTGTCTACACAATAAACATGTGGTCCAGTCTGAAAGTTATCCCATGGAGCGTATTGTAACGCAAGTTGATTCATTTGCGGAACTTTTTGCACTCGCTGATGAACATTGGTTTTTCCATAATTCAAATGTATAAAAATGTATTCTACTTGCACATGTATATGCCTTATAACACGACCTATGATACATTTGTAAAAAATGTCACATACAATTGAAATTCTTCCAATTCACTCAATATGTATTTTCATATGACATTTAAGTTTGATATCAAATGAAAGCTGATACATTACTCTTTCATTTTATAGCAAGTATTTGCTGTTCTCTTGTAACAACCTCCATTCTGTATTAAAAGAACTTCATTCCAAAATACTATTCTCATGTACGTCACATAATGATAATGTATGCTCTTGAAAAACCATGTAAAGGAAATAACTTACTGTTGTAGTAAGAAGAATACAAATACTCATAATTAAGTGTAAAGCTACACGACAACGCCGCTGCTGATTTTATTAGATATGTTACACATGAACATTCAACAAACACTTGTGTAATCATATATACACATTTATAATGCACACAATAATACCAAAAAGAAAAACAACCCTCTAGTCCTGTCAATCTTATCTTAAAAAGGGGGAACTCATTAAATAAGAATTTACCAAGTAATTAGAGTACCGATCTCTTTGGCATTGTCGTGCTGAATGACCGAAACCCCCGTTTCGGCGGGAAACTAATCGGTAATTAATTATAAGCGTTCCCGTTTTAAATAATGAAAATGAAAAAAATTGGAAAGTCACAGACAGGGTTTATTGGTAGTATAAGGTTTACTTTATCATCATGTGGATTACACTATTAGATCTCCGAACCAACTTTGAACATAATTTCTTTAATTATGAAATTAATCTGAAATAATGTTCTTGGTGCATTTTACCTTTCATAAAAATTTTATATTCCTAGTGCAGTGTTTATGAAATCGTCAAACTTAATGGGACTCAATCAACACTGTGATAACTGGACACATTACACAAAAGTCGGCGCGTGCCATATAAATGTTAATAACTCTTTCATTTCTAAATATATTTACACAAAAAATTGAAAGTATGCTCTTTACTTAAAACTTTATAGTTCTGAATGACCTTGGTGCTTATATGACTGTTCCATCACGGACTTAGTGCAGTTTCCGGAGCTTAGTGCATCCAGGCGGCCTACGTGGTGTTTAGAGGTATCGATTTGAAATAGCAATTTGGATGAATAAGAATTCGTAGTTTCATTGAATATTTATAATGCATCATCTATGAATTTCGTGAATACCTTGGATATTTATTCATTATTCAGTCTCAGACACATGACATACACACGATACAATTACCTATTCCTCCTTTTTCGACGGAAAACTTTCAGGCATTCTCCAAGGGACATTCTGTATGTAAACGATGTAACCGGTAATCACATTAGATCTAACCTTCTCACCTACAGGTTAAAATGAAGTAATTATTTACATAGACGACAATGGTAGCCTTTTTGGGTTCTGCGTTTTCACTACAAAAGATCCGTTGAAAAACCTGTCGAATTCTGAATTTTCAACACCTTTAGGTGTAAATTAAACTGCAAAACACATAGGGTGCCGCAGCTTTTTTGATAGAAAAATAGCATTTTTAAGGGCACTGTATGGTTCCGGAACTTTCGAAATAGTATGAATGAAAAACACCCCTTGCTGTATGTTGCATAGAAAATTTTGCTCACCACAGAGAGTTGCCTCAATATTTCTCACTATTCCTACACCAATAGCCAACACTCATTTCTCACTATTTCAATTTTGTTTTTTAATAAACAGGGCAACAGAATATAAATGTACTTCTACCTATTATCTTGGATGTAAAAACTAGATGGCGCCAGTTATCTTTAATTACTTCTGAACGATTTCAATGTTATTTTAGAAATGTTTGGGTATATTTTTCTTTTAATTATAAAAATACTTTGTAAATAACTATTATTATCCCCTTGCCAAACACTTAAACTTGCCATCAAAAACACAACAGAAATGTAAGAAACTCAGTTTTTTTATAGTTTTTACAAACAATGTATGTCTCATGTGTACGATGATTTTTAAAAAGATTATAGTGATGCTGTTAAGTGTTCTGTGGTAAAAAAAAAAAACAAAAAACATAACGACATCTTTCCATTCTTTATAAGTCAAAGAAGTTTAAAAAGTAAAACAAGATCAAAAATGCAATATGATATCTAGAGTAAAATGATGTTTCACATGTATTTTAAATGATACAGATCTAAACTGTTTCCACCACTGGTTGGAGATGAATTTTATCTGAATAAACTAGACATACATTTGTGCATGTATATACCAACCTATTACCTGATTTATAATGCAACTTTAAAATTTCCAAAACAATGTAAAATTGGCCGTTCACTATATACAGGATGAATAATATAGAAATATCAGATCGGCATTTCTGTGATTAAAAGATGTTGGGTATACGTTAATATGACATCAACTGGAACGACAAGAACCACCCATCTTGAGGGCAGCAAATAGAATTTAACAAAAGACTGGAGTCTATAGAATAGAAAAGGCTAAAGTCTATGAGAATGTGAATAGATTAAGCTATAGATAATGCATATTTTAAGGTTTTTCTTGTCGTAGAACACACCGAGGGGTGTCAGGATTGATCAAATGAAAGACCGACCGTAGGGAGGTCATTCTTTGAGCAATCCTGACACCTGAGGTGTGTTCTACGACAAGAAAACCTAAAATATGCATTATCTGACTTATATACCGTCGAAAAAATTCTGTTTTTTACAATTTTGCAGAAATTTCTATCTTATTTTACCGATCATTAAAGTGGGAGATTCTGCTCAAATTAGTTTGGTTATAACCACGCCTAACATTTAAATTATAATGTATATGCAAATAAGGTGAAAATAATTCACTAAAATAAAACTCACTTATTAAGATATAAAAGTGTGTAATCATTGTCCAGTTATATTAAAAGAAAATCCGCATTACGACCATGGATGGTATAGATTTGTTAGAGTGGGACCCGATTTTTCTTACGCAAAGTTCGTATTCTCAAGTAAGTGAAGAAAAAGAAAGTGATATTCTAAATTATTTTGATTTAAAACCAAGTGATAATGATTTGGAAATTACCCGTCATCAATTTAGACACGGTCAACCAGAGACAGCAAAATCCCTTCAAAACAAGATTGAGGAATCGGTGCCGAAAAATTCAGTCAAAAAATATAAATGGGGTTATAATGCTTTCAATAGTTGGCAAGCCGAGCGCCGTTTACGTCCGATATCAGATAATTTAGGAATTCTTCCGAATTGTTTGCAAAAGGATTTGGTACACACGGACAAAACAGAACTGTCCACTTCGTTACAATATTTCATTGCAGAGGCCAAAAAAAAGACGGAGGTAAATATCCGTCCAACAGTATTTATGACCTGTTTTCCTCAATACAGGGATATTATCGTCATCAGAAATCATCTAGTATAAACTTCTTCACGGATCCCGAATTTCTTCGGGCTAGACAAGTGTTAGATGCTGTCATGAAAGAAAGGGCCACTGAAGGTCTCGGTGCAAATACGCGCAAGCAGGCTGATGTGATATCGGTAGATGAAGAAACGTCATTATAGGATAAGGGTATCCTTGGCGTGGATAATCCCCAACAACTTCTAGACACGTTGCTTTATTTGTGTGGTTTGCATTTTGCATTAAGGGGAGGCACTGAATACCGACGGCTCAGACTTAATTCTAATCCGCAAATAACTGGCCCGTTTCAAGATAAGGATGCTAAATTAAGATACCTGTTGTACAAAGAGGATGTTTCAAAAGCTAACGCAGGTCGCCTTAAGCACAGAAAAGTTGTTCCAAAATGTGTCCGAGCATTTGAAAACCCAGAAAACAGAAATAAATGTATTGTTACAGTATTTGAAAAGTACAAGTCACTTTGGTAAGTAGCTTATTATTTATAAATAACTTTATAAAAATGGGGGAGGGGGTGGCTTATATTTAACGCGTTAACGCTTTTCAACACTTACAAAAAAAAACCGACAAATGGTATTCTTTGTACGTTAAAATGACAATAGAAGAGGGGCGAAAGATACCAGAGGGACATTCAAACTCATAGATCGAAAACAAATGACAACGCCAGTGGTATCCCCCTCCTCCAAATTTAAAAGATGAAGCCCTCTCTGTACCGATTTCCTTATAAAGGTAAAGAACATGAGAAAATATGAAAATTGAATGGTGTAAAGAATATAGATTACAAACAATGTATAGAACTTTTTATAAAAACTTTAAAAAAAACCAAAGGCAGCAGAAAAATGTGAAAATCGTCTAATGTACATGTAACACATCAAAACAAAAACACAAAACAGACATCCAAAGGTTGCATTAAATTTTCCAATACGAATCCACAGGATTTAATACTGTTTTCTTTAATATATCTTCTCATCATGCTTCAATGAATATGATAAAATCTGAAATATTTGTTGATCTAATCTAACGTAATCTCCTTTTACAGCTAATTTCCTAATGCATGCAGGGTAAGACTTTGGTTAGCTTGCTTGCTTTGTTTGTATATTGACAATTGTAATTGGGATAAGCTTCACGTCTTTATAATGCTGGCATAGAAGAACAACGTGTGGCCGAAACAACAGGTAATATAATAGTAAAATAAAACGTTATAATTTCTAGTCTTTTATTTTTGATATTCTTATTTAGCCCACACAAAGTGGCACGAAAAAAAAAACAAACACGAAGGTATTCCTTGTCTGCATGATATTACCCAATAACTGTTCTTTTTCACAGTTTTTTCAATTGCTTTAATAGAGAACTGATGATTGTAAGAAAAATGTATAGTTATCTTTGTACAGAGACTTCAGGAAACTTATTATTAAGATAAATGATTGTATCTGTCACGATCACGATATTTTGGGTAATCAGATTTACCATAACTCGTCCGCTCGTCTGTTTGTCCGTCATGCTTCAGTTACTGCTAAAATTTTGAGTTTTATTCCTTTTATTGTGATGTTGAATATGCAGTTCAATAAAAATAAAAAGTGCTAACGTTAACACAAAAATAATTAAGCTATGTATTGCAGGTCATCGTAGTAATGCAGTAAGAGTTTACAAAAGGACTTCTGCCGATCAACAAATAGAGGCATCGAACATCTTGTATGGATTAAGACCGTCAGATGGAACTAAGAAGGCAAAACCATCAGCAGCTGCGGGTGCACCAGTTGGTAGTGCTTCGGTTGAATGTTCAACAGACGAGAGTGACAAAAAAACTGTGACTTGCAACTTTTCTTTCAATTTTTCGTTATGATTAATTCATGTAAAATAAAATGAATAAAATCTGTTACCAAACAGTTAAAGTAGTTTTTCAATCAGGATAAAATAATGACCTGACACAGGTCATTATTTTATGCCTTGGAGCACATTTCATTGAAAAATGGTATCGTCCGGGTTGATTCTGAAAAAGAATGACCTATCGTTCTGAAAGAAAATAACTCCATATAGGTATATAAACAGAAATAATGAAAGATCTGATATCCTTGTCTGAAACAATGTAAGTCTTCTTGTTTGAAAAAAGTTTTACTTGGGTCAAAATCACTAAAGAGAGTTATTGTGTCTGTCATATAGATTATGTCCACCCGTTCAGGGTATATCCACTTATGCTAACACCTTGGAAAAGTCACATAGCAAATTACTTTTCTTATATTGTGTGAGAAAAGGAGAGTGTCAGTTACATGATATACTTGATTTGTTATTAACCGGTCTAAATGGAGACGTTAAACCTACAGACACTTTTACAAATACCTATACATGTACACTTTAATATAATACTAAGATATATGGAATTACTGTTACATAGACGAGTGTCTGTGGTTAAACTTGACGAACCGGTTAGCTTAAGACAGTTCTTAGACTTTTGCCAAAAAACTGTTTAGGGGTAATTGATTTGTTTCAGGGCACTACCCACATTACATGACGGATGACGGTTAAATATCCGCTCTTCATCCCGGTCGACTTATTTTTCTTCATTTGTTCGATCTTGTCTTGAAGCAAGAAGCAACTGAATTGTTAAGGTGTACGAAAAATACAAGTCACTTTGTAAGTAATTTATCATATAATCTATATAAAAGTGGTGCTGTGTATTTCCTTTGTTTCGTGGCATTTCTGTCGCGGAAAAGTAGATTTTTTTTTTCAGCAATTTTTAACGAACTTTTCAGAATAATTGTTTTCTCTCTTTTGTCTGGCAATACATTTTTTTCTTCAAAAACTGAGAATCAGGATGAAATATTAGAGCCCCTTTCCCCCCTCCCCCCCTTTTTTTAAAGAACTTGGCTGTTCCCCTGTAGAAAATAGGAAAATTTTGTCATTTAATAGAGTAAAGGGTATTTGTTTCAGCGTAATACACGGAGGAAAGAATTATTTCTGCTTAAATGTTTTTAAAAATGTTAACGATAGAACATTGTACAATAAAACCCAATAGGCAACAACACACAGATTAAATGTCTTGGTAATCTGTTTTAGAGAAAGTCCAAATAACTGTCCATTCCTGGGAAATAATGGAGCGGAGGCCCATAGAACGAATCTTCAGATTATAACATTTTAAAGAATTTTATTTCATTTTGTAATGGTTTTCATTTCATTTTCCACGTGTTGTACCCAATAATCCGCAGGCAAAATTTAAGAGCAAGCTGACCATCTACTCACTTCACGAAGAATTTAAGAACATTAGAATATAGCAAAGTGCTCTCGATCAATGAAATTGTAGGATTTGGTGTTTCTTAATTGTGAAGTATGACTGTAAATCATGTTCTTAGTGAGGATTATTCTACTGTTAAGGCCTACTTATAGTTCAAAACAAAGAGTTTCCATAAATGAATTACAACGTACTGCCCGAAGCACATTTATCAGATTGAAAGGATTCATCATACAGGGATTGAAACTGACTAAAAGTTGAATTGTGGAACAAACAAAAAAATCAAAATAAGTTGACGTTTACTGGTGCAGTAAAATTGGTACCGTGAACGTTATCATGAAAATATTAATAACTTCAAATTACTATGAAATTACACAATATAAAACCAATGCAAAAAAAGAAAAAAAAGTTTTAAAATCAAAAACAGCCTAAATCTTTAGCTTTCAAAAAGTCTGATTACTGGACCAGCTGTTGGGAAGAAAAGAACAGGAATAAAAGCCCTGTTCATTGATAATTTTCCATGTTTTCTATGTATTGTGTGCGATTTTGTCCCATGTACATTTACTCCATATCCTTTCATTTTCTATTATTTCCAATATTCCGATAAAATAAAATAAAACAGGAATTTGATTTAAGTTTTGAATATATTTAAAACTTTTAAAGTCATTTTATTCTGACATAATGAAATAGTGTTTAATTTAAAAGCTGGACCAAAATATTGGCCGTGAAAATTAGTTATAACTCAAATGTATTTATTGATTTAAACTGTAAATGAAAAAAAAGGATAATTCCTTACTAAAATATTACAAGATTTACATTCATACTCACAATCAGCAAACATATACACTTCCTACCTTTTCTTTGTACTGTTGTGTCACCTAATGTCTATAAGGCATTTTTTTTAACATTTCCCAAATTATAAGAAAGTCCTGACATCACTAAAACTAATCCATAAATGAAATGCCAAAAAAGGTAGTCGTGCTTTAATTATAAACATTGTACTGACAATGAAACTAATTCTTGAATGCAACCAATCACGAGATCATTTGAGCCTTGAGCACTTTACAATATTCTAAGCTTGTAAGAGAATGATAATCCCTTACTTCATAAGTACTCGCTCACGCTCGCACTTAATCATGAAGAAATGGATCATCATTCTCTTACATATACGTAGAATAAGTATTAGATACAGAACAAAGGTAACAAAAAAAACAGGCCGGTAACAACTGTTGCCGTATAGTTTTTCTGCACGAGTAGTCAGGTCAAGTCCGAGGCGATAGCCGTGGACCTTGACTTGACTACAAGTGCAGAAAAAACTATACGGCTGGTTG
Source organism: Mytilus coruscus (assembly GCA_017311375.1). Classification (NCBI taxonomy): domain Eukaryota; kingdom Metazoa; phylum Mollusca; class Bivalvia; order Mytilida; family Mytilidae; genus Mytilus; species Mytilus coruscus. Next base: position 3,811,225 of record CM029599.1, on the reverse strand, counting down.
TTACAATCCCGTTTATTTTGTTGCTTTTGTTTTGTATCTGACTTGTACGACGTTTTTAATTAGAAAGTAATACATTTTGCATTCAAGACAATTGCATAATTTAAAAGATTGAACACAAAAAAAATGCATACCGGTTTAAGTACCACGATGTTTGAAGATACTTAGTCTTAAATAAACTAGGGATTTTGCGTTAACACAAGCTCTTCTTAATTCTATCAGCTGTGTGCGAGTAAAATTATTTCTTATTCCTTATATACATATAATTGAAGTAGGAGTAGATTGAAAAGTTGAGAAAAGGGGGGGAGGGACTTATTAAAATGACAAAACAAAAAAAAAGACCTTTAATCTATATTTTCTATCATAATTGTCTTATAGTCTAGAAATAAGTTAATGCCCTCTTTCGAAGCCACTTTATATTTTAATAACAAAATAAATTGCCAAAATTGGGGGTTATAGTTTTGCCTCTCACCTTTGTAAGTGTGTAATGCGGTTATGGTCCCCTTTCCCGGCTCCTACTCCCCTACATTCATATATACCCCTCCACACCAAGAAAAAAAAGCATGCGAACGTACAAACAAAACCAAACAAAGAATTATGTTTTGCCTCCTCCATCCTCCATTTTGAAAGTGGGGGGGGGGGGGCAAAGGGGGCAAATTGTCATTTCAGTTTCTTGAACTATTCTTAATGAATGGCTATTATTTATTTTGAATTTATTGAACCATAAAATTAATTTTTGACTCTTCACATTGAATAATCCGCGAAGCGGATTATGTTAAATGTGAAGAGTCAAAAATTAATTTTATGGTTCAATAAATTCAAAATAAATTATTGCCATTCATTATAAATAAATTTCTATCAAAAATAAGGCTCAAAGAACTTTTTATATTATTTATATTAACAATAACAACATACACACATGTTGGCGTATGAATACACAACGTCAGAGTGGGCGTGTCGCCATAAAAGTTGACAACATTGAAAATAAACGTAATACTTTTAACCAATCAGAAGACAGTAAATACACCAAATTTATTTATATTCTATTAAACCACATTATTATTGTAGAAACTATCCGAGTAATGTTTCTGTTTTTATTATATATATAATGCAACAAACGATTTTTGCTGTACAAAATCAAAATACAACATTTTGAATTTCAAGGAAATGATATCTTAAATGGTAAAATTAAAAGCAAACTTTAAGTTAAATATAGTTTCTCTAATTTTCATTATTGAATAATGTTAATGTTTTCAATATTACAAAAGAATTCAACTGAGTTAACACATTTAATATTTAGTAGATGCACATAAGATGCACAGAAGAGGAATGGCACTTAATGGAAAATATTCGTTTTATGATATGTGCCAGATTCATCAGAACTCTGTTAAGAATTGCATTGATATTATGGAAGATATAGAATTTTTTAATACCATGTTAAACAATTACACAGGACCGATTACCTTTCCCCAGAGAAGAAACATGAATATTGAAATTCACGGGGCTAGTCTCAGATAGGAAAGTTGTAGATCCAAGGCAAATACACTTATCCTTCCAGAGCACCTGAGATCACCCCCAGTTTTTGGGGGGTTCGTGTTGCTCAGTCTTTAGTTTTCATATTGTGTTTTGTGTACTATTGTTTGTCTGTTGGTCTTTTTTCTATTGTTTATTTTCGACTTATGAGTTTGAATGTTCCTTTGGTATCTTTCGCCTCTCTTTCATAATATCCAGGAAAGTTTGATAAATGTATCGATGATACCATTCGTTTGATGTGTTTGAGCTTTTGATTTTGCCATTTGATTAGGGACTTTCCTTTTTAAATTTTCCTCGGAGTTCAGGATTTTTGTGATTTTACTTTTTTTCAAAAATTAAAAGAAACTATATCAATGATACCAGGCTGGTTTAAATGTTAACTGCCAAAAAATTAATTTTATTGATCAGTAAAATACTGAAAAATGAAAAAAAACTATTTTCCAAACTTTGCATCGGATATTCTCTCTTAGTCATAAAAGAAGCTTAACAAAAGGTTTCAACAAATTGTATGAAAATTTACCAAAGTTATTTGTGTCCAAAAAAAGTCACCCAAGGCTGTATCTAAATATTAGAAAAGTGGAAAAGTATATGAAAGAGCGTCCTTTTATCCGTACAGTCTTAATAAAACTTTAATGTAGATACGGTAAAATAGATTAACATCTCCAAAAGTTATGATGTTGATATTGTTTTTATCATTGAATTACGTCTGACCAAATTTCATAACGTTCATGAAGGTTTGACCAAGTTATTGATGTTTACAAAAGCATTAATCACAGATTAAAGCAATTGTTGATACCGACACTGTCTGAAAAAATGAAAACAACACGTTATAAATTTAATGCGTCCGAAGCGATTTTCTAGATTTACCTTCATCAGGAACGCTCAAAGCCGAAAATTTGAAAGCCAAGGATGTAAAAATCCGAAACAGTTGAAGAGCTATATAATCACAAATGACTTAAAATTATAGCCAAATCCTTCTAAGGCCAACTTTGCCTGAGGGAGTTGAAACCTTAGACTAAATGTAGGAGTGCTAACACCCGTCATGGCAACAAAATATTACAGGCATGACAATAAACCAGACAATATACAATGTTTATAATATTCAAACAAGTCATTAACTATTTTGTTAATAATTAAATCATAGATTCAGGTGAAATATATAGTATACTGGCTTCTGAAACTGTAGCATATATAATGCGATTTATAGATGTTGACATAATATCATTCAAATGCAGAATATTTGTAACTTAAACCAAGTAGACAACGAGGTTCATTTTAACGCCAGTGTCCACAATATAACCAAAGGAGAAGAATTTTATTACCACCAATTAAAAACCAATTTCTCAATATAAATTTATGTGAACAACCAACCTGTTTGTATGAGTAAGGATAACAAAGACAAAACGTTTTTATATTTAATGTATGAATTTTAAAATCTTAATTTTGCTGAGCGAATAAAAACATCAAAATTAAATACTGAATTATTACTATACTCTACTTGGTAAAAATGTAAATTATGAATACAGAGTTGTCTCTCTTTATTCATCAATCTAGACCTCTCTTTCATAAAAGTGATGTCATTATACTATTATGCATGTTTTATTGTGTTGTCCCTAGATTAACATAATTAGAAAGCGGATGGAAAAAGATTTGTATGAAAATATTAATAAACATGTCAAATATTGTAATGCCGAAAGGACCCCGTCATAAAGAAAACGAATTTGAATTTAGATTTAAGTAATGGAAACTGATATTATCAGGTGATCTTAAATTTGATTATAAAACTAGGCCACTTCTTTATCCCTGAGACTTGGTGTATGTTCTTTAATCGATATAGTTTATTGTTGTTTCCAAGCTGTTGTGACCTCCAAATATAAGTGACAAAAAGCACAGATCCCTGAGAGTTCAAAAGGGCAGAATTGAGGACCAATTTCCATAAAATGCCTGAAATGATAAAACGAAAAAACGTAAATGGGTTTTACACTTTTGTATCAAAAGGTAAATCAAAAGGTTAGTATAATTAAAGTTTAACTCATTGATCTACATACACTGTTATTATTATATCATTAATGTTAGATATATGGAATAATGATTGTAAAACAGGTAAATGATTAGTTCAAGATTGCTCATAAGTCTGACAGAATTTTTAGAACCTCGCTGGGACCGCGGAACGTCAGAGCGCAGTCCATATATAAAACAAGAAAGTTGCTAACCCTCTGATTTTGCTTTGTCCTTTCACTTTAAACATACAATTCAGGTGACTGCGTTATTACATACCATGTGTATTGAATTTCAGGAATGATGACTAACATAGATTTATAATATGTGCCGCTTCATCCAATCTATGACATGCAAATGTTGTTCAAGTCAACCTACTGACATGAACTAGCTTCAATAACTACAATAACTGTAAAGAAATATCATTCATAAAACTGTAATATAAGACAAAGTGAAGTCACTTTTCTGAAAATGGTCGTTTAATGGAAACACAACTGTTCTACAGGGGATTAATTAATGAATACAAAGGAACATATTCGCGGAGAAAAGTTGATATTGAATCTAATGATGTATAATTCTGGAGCACATATCTTTTACGATCAAAAGACCCAAAATCGATGTTAGCAACAACCATTCATTATTCTTCATGTTAACTCATTCGCCCCCAAGAGATTTATGGAAAATCAGGCATTTTCGAAAATTTGCAATCATATGCAAATTATATGCAAATTAGCAGACTCTTGATGCTGTAACTGATGCTCATCTAATATACTATGTATTGAGATTTGGGGGCGGATGGCATGGGTGGGGGGTGGGGTGGGAGGTGGAATATTTCCTCGTGGGTTTGAACACACCCCCACTGAAAAATGGTAATTTTCAGTCTATTTTCCGATTTTTAAACGGCCTTGAGAGGTGAACATTGACCAGACGATGTTTCTTTGTCATTCAAGTATTGCCCTATAGTTACAGCAGTCCATTCATGCTAACTGGGAGTATATGGGACTTACGTGTCTTGCTGGGGAATTATTATTGTCAAGTCAGGTCTGCCTAAATGTCCGTTTTTACGGATTTTTGACAAAACGGTGACCTAGATTTTACAGACTAGATTCCTATTGGCTATATTATACCTCGTTGTGTTCCTGTACCACCTATGCATGCATTTATGATAATAGTTTATACCTACAGTCACTACCAGTTACGTAGTGGCCATCAAAAGATGCCCACCCCCACCTGATTTTGGCTACTTTTCAGGTTTTTCCGATTTTGAACTCTTAAACGGCTTTCAAAGTGCCATATTTTCATAATCAGACATCTGAGAAGAGTTTATGGATCATGAACTGCTTGGTTGAAGTCCCTGCTATCATGACAGTTCAGCTGGGGCAGTTCAAAAAAGGTATGGAGGGTCATACGGGCCATCAAAGAATGGTTGTCGCCATCACGCCTACAGGCGGGATTGGGGGCTAAAGGGTTAAAATGCAAGATTTCGATTGGTTTATTAGAGGGATATATTTAACTCTATCCCTTGGCTTAGAGTATTTTACTCTTTACGGAGACGCTTGACATTTGTGCTCTTATTAAATATGGACGGTTGTTACATTGTATGTACATGACATCAAAATTTATTACTCTCAATTAAATTCAAATGACAACAATAACAGAACATTCAGTCTAATAAAAACATAGATGAAAGGGTGATAGAACAGATTGTTACCCCAAAAATATTGTCAACCTTGAATTCGCCTTGAATGTTTTCTCAAAGTAACAATCTGCTTTATCGCCGTATCAGCTCAAAAAGATTGGCAGACCTTGAAGCAATATTGGACCATTAACATAACAATTAAGACTTTATTTTTTATTTATGATGACCTAATGTTCAATTATCAAATGCATAGGTCAACAATAAAATTGAGAATGGAAATTGGGAATATGTCAAAGAGAAAGCAACCCAACCAAATAGCATAAAACAACAAAAATAAATGAAAACAACACGTTATAAATTTCATGCGTCCGAAGCGCTTTTTGGATTTACCTTCATCAGGAACGCTCAAAGCCGAATATTTGAAAGCCAATGATGTATAACACTAGTAACTGTTTTATTACTGAAACGGTCATTTTAAACTGAACAACTCTTAAATGCCAGAAATTACCGCAAGAAAAATGTCAAGATCTTTTCAGTTATTCAGTACGTGTTCAGTACCCTGATCCGCGCAGGAGATCCAGTACAGTTCAGTACTGACTCAGGTAATTAAGAGAAAACGCTTTGCATTCAATTCAGTAGCGTCAAGAACGTTTTCGTACTAATCAGTACATCGATAAAATAGTTGTTTGGGAAATTTTAGTAGTGTTCAGGGCCAGGTAAATCTATCGATTTTGACATAAAATAGTTCGTGCAGATTTATAAGGCTTGTCTCCTTCATTTGCGCTTGGACTATAATTTTCAGTACATTTATCGGTTACTCAATGATATTGATTTCTCTCCGTGAAAAATACTTCTGTTTGGTTTAATTATCCAAAATGAAATATGTTTGAAAGTTAAATGGCTATAAATTACAATACAAAAGAAAACTGTGGTCGGAATTGCGTATTTTTTTTTTTTATCTAGCTTTAACGTCGGAAGCGGCTATTGAAAAAACCTTTAAACTGGCAATCCCGCTCTCAGTAAAAATCGGGTTCCACTATTTTTAAACTGTATATATATCTTGCTGAATAAATTGCTAACGTCAAATTTATTTTATTATTGTAAATATAAATTTTCTATGTGACTATGATACGTAGATTTATGAGAATAAACTTCATTCATTCAATTTTCATATTTGTTTTATGTTTATTCGATTACATGATCATCAAGTATATAAATCTGTTAAATGAGACCCATTAAATCAGGCCCATAATAAATATTGCAAATACTTAATAAAAACTTTAACTTGATTTAGATTTTAACCCAATATGAATCATTGCAAAAACTTCCTATGACATATATATATGATAAATAAAAATATATATATAATATTAAAACTGTTCAAGACATTTTTGTTTTAACAGAAATTAAAAGTTTTTAAAATTCCGAAAAATATTACCTAACACAAAAATGCAAGAAATTTGAGAGGGTGTGGATGTGGGTTTGCAGAAAAGAGAATATGAATGTAAGAATATAAAGAATAAAGAAAAATGTACCCCAAAAAATAGAGAATAGAGAATAATGAGGTGCTACTACATAATGAATAGAGGATAATGTATATAAATAAAAAGAAAAACGGCCTTTGGTCTGTTGTGGAGAGATTCTTCCTTCACGATCATACCTTATATTCCTATTTTTATATATACAATTTTAAATAGTTCAGAATGTGTCTATACAGTGCCTCATACGTCAACTATTGCTCGGAATTTGTCTTTTATTACTGTTCACATACATTGTGAAATTAAGAATATATTGGGTGTACATCATTATGACAGCAACTCTACGACAACAATATCTAGAATACATTTTGATACCAACATAAGTCTTTATCAGTAGACAGGTATACTCATATAGTGTATAACAGTTAGAAGTAATTAAACAGAAGCAATCAACAAACTTTTACATTCGTACTGAACATGCATGAAATAGTTGCCACTGGAAATTAGCCAATTATCAATCAATCATAGATGACATTATGTTTTAAAGCTCAAAAATATAACACACACATAAAAGTATATATATGTGAAGCTGTGATACTATGACTATTTTTTTTTATTTAAGAGTAAAAACCTAATTATTATGCTATAATTTTATATAACATGTATAATCTAAACGAAAATCCTATGTCTGAAAATTATGTGCATTCCTTATATTGTGCATATTTGATTGTCACACGATAACACGTTTTAAAACTGTATTTTAACCCCCTTTTTTTCCATTTGTAAATGCATTGTATCATACTTTAAAAAATGTTCATAAAGAGTTGAAATAGTCAGTACGAACTTCGGACGAATCAAACTTGTAATGTGTTAAAGTCAATATGAAATGTGCAAAAATGTATTGCTTATAGGTATAGGGAGATGGTATCATGTTGACAGAAGTGTCAGAATGTGTTCTATATGCCAGAATGGACATATCGGAGACGACTATCACTATATTCTTGTTTGTCCAGTTTAAGAAGATGAAAGGAAAAGATTGAATGATAACAAACGAACTTTTGAAAAACCCAAAGCACTCATACAGCTTTACAATTTAATAAAATGTATCAACAGTAAAATTTTTCTCAACCATAATTTCAACATATTTAAACACTATTTCTTTACACATTTTTATTTGTATTCTCACATTTTATTTATTTTATCTACTTTTATTTTATTTAATTTATTTTTATTATTTATTTTATGTTTTGACAACTTATAATTTGTATTCATGTTTTAATGGGGAATAAACTATCTTTCTATCTGTACATCTTCATGATTCTTTTAAAATTGAAAGTTAAAAACTATACACAGGTAACTTACAGCTGGATGTATTAAACATGTGGTGAAAGCCGGAGGTAGACATCCTGTGTATATGTGATTGCAATGGCAATTAGCTTTTTTGTTAATTTGTTAAGACGACAGTCGTACGTGTATAGAGTGAACCGACACGGATCACTAAACACCAAATACCTAGACTTAAAGTCAACAGTAAACGAAAAATTAAAAAAATAATAGTAATCGATATACAGCACTTGGATTAATTTTGAATCAAAAAATATATCGTGTTTCTTCAATTGTCAGTATACACTAATTTTAGGTTGCTATATTTATCTTTAACTGTATATTTTGAATATGTATTGAACATATTTAAACATTGGAATTTGAATTGAATATTTCTATAGGTCCTCTCAGAATAAACGGTGACTTATAGGTTTTTTTTTTTTTTTTTTTTTTATTTCTGTGTCGTTTGGTCTGTTGTGGAGATTTGTCTCATTTTAGCAATCACTTGCATCTTCTAATTTGTATATATATTTGGTCCTCTTTTCTTTTCACACAGCTCTTAACGTAATAAGGTCTTTGGGAACTACCATTCAACTGTAACTTGATTTTTTATATTTTTATTTTAGATATCTTATCAGGGAAAAGGGGAATATATTTCGTAATGTGAGTTTTTTTGTCATTAAATTTATAAAGCAAAAATCGCGACAAAAAATAATGCTTGTGTGGTACAAAAAAAATCAGAATGATCCACCTCCCCCCTTCAGAGATACATGTTCGTTATTTTATATATCATTGCCTCTTAAATGCTGATATTATGTTCATTTAATTATATATTCATCAAGATCACGGACTGGACCTCAAAGAAAGATTGATGTCTGCATGCAAAGTGTAAACGACCATACCAAAGTCCAAGTGTAAATCCTAATGCACGCAGCCTAATGCACGTGCATAAGTGCTTATCCATTTTGGCTATGCTTGCACATAAAAAAAATAGATGCAAAAGCCCATTGTATGAACGTTCACATACGGCACTGGTTATACTATCGTCACACAATATTGAGGATGAAAATATGTTTTGATATTTAACCTTGTTGAACTTATTAATGCATTCAATTGCTGACCTTGGCAATGTCTCCTTTGGATTGAACCAGAAATACAACCATATTTTACCCGAGAATAACGGAAAAGACCCCCACACACACTCTATGATTGGTCGTCACTTTAGTGGGGCTAACATCTGAATACCGAGGCCATAACCAACAGACGACGAACATCATACAGTGGATACAACACTTGGCATGTATGAAAGACGACAATCGACAGACACAAAATGATTGTACTGAATAATTTCAACTGACCAAATAACCCTAAAAATTAATTTATTTACATAGTTACTTTAACTCGTCCAAGGCATATATTTCTGGATCAAAACGAATTCAGTATGTTTACGGTACAAACAGGCACAACACCAATAATGGATACAATTGTGGCTTATACTATTTAATTCATTTTTAGAGCAAAATTTGATTGATTGAGTGTTGGTTGCTTTACGTCCAGTAGCAAACATTTCATGCATAATCAGGACAAGAAGTCGTGTCAGAAATAGATTATGAAGTAATAGGTTTAACAAATTTTAAAATTTTCTCGTCATTTGATAAAAGGATATTTTCTAAGCTATTTAAATTTGTACGAACCATATTTTGTTCTGACAAAATTATATATTTTGCTCTAAATTAACGCATACGATTCTGAAAATATTAAGAACATTGTAACGTAAGTCTCGGGAATTATTCGTTTAATAAGGCTTTTGGTCATTTAACCCCGCTGCACTTGTTTGCACCTGTCCTAAGTCAGGAACCTGATGTTCAGTGGTTGTCGTTTTTTGATGGTTTTACACTAGTCATTTTGGGGGAATTTATAGCTTGTTGTTCGGTGTGAGCCAAGGCTCCATGTTGAAGGCCGTACTTTGATAATAGTTATTTTTACAAATTGTGACTTGGATGGAGAGTTGTCTCATTAGCACTCATACAACAACTTCTTATATCTATTTTGACCATAGAATATCAATTCTTTTTATTGTCGACATTTTATTCCTTTTGTCTTGATAACTCTTTAATACATAAACATTTTAAATTTTTTCTGACCACATTCTAACTTTATAATAGTTGACGCAAATCAAAGCCATGCACGCCAATAACTTTATCTGAAGAGAAATAAAACAAAAGCAAAATTATTTGTCCTTTTAATCTTTGTAAATAAGAACAAAACATATGATTATACATTTTTGTATTATAGTCTTTACAATTGTTAATTACTTGAAATATAAAAAAGATTATGATTGTTTAATCAGTTGTTCTGTAAGTTGACTCGTGTCAATCGGTTCACTGATTTTCGGCAATATCAAAGAAAAACCGGCACGTGCCTATATCAGAATCTCTGCTATATATTGTTCACATGGTTCTTTTTCTATAGAATTTGGAATTTATGTATCAAATATCAATCTCTACCATAATATGAAAACAATGTGCATGTAGCAGCATCCTTCTAGTCCTAAGTGGCATAATATATATAAAATATATGTACATTGTCGGAAAATATAAAATTTAGTTGAACAGGACGAAAAGCGAGGCTCGCCGAGCTTTTCTCCTGTTTCGTAGCGAGTACAAATAAATTTTATATTTTCCGACAATGTACATATATTATTTTATCCTGAATTTTTTCCCAACACTTGAAAGTTAAAGTTATTAAAGTCATATGAAACTTCAAATTAAAAAAAAATGATGCATATGGTATCTATATCTAAATGGCTAGATTTAATTATAAAACTTATGTACATATACTCTATTTTCCAAAAAATCTATAATTTGTCCAAACTTTAACTTTTTAATTGCCTGCTTCCAGTAAACAATTCGCCGATACGTTTTCCATATGCAGTAAACTCAGCGTGACCTTTCTTGTAAAAATCTGGTGATCGCAATACGCATGGATCTGTCATTGAAATAAACTATTATCTTATTGTACATGTTATACACGTGCTCAACATCCATGCTTCTTTATTGATTGTTTACTAAAGTGACAATCGGTAAATTACGGCTTTAAAATACGACAATTAATTTTCTGCCATATTTTCACATCATAACAGACCGAGAGAATTTTTTTTTTTTTTTTTTTTTTTTTTGACGATTATACGATATAGATGCGCAAAAATGATAAAATCGTGCACAGAAGACTAAGTTTATGATATTTACATGCATTGGTTCAAGAATTGGATAAAAATTAATTTATTTACATAGTTACTTTAACTCGTCCAAGGCATATATTTCTGGACAAAACGAATTCAGTATGTTTACGGTATGTTTACGGTACAAACAGGCACAACACCAATAATGGATACAATTGTGGCTTATACTATTTAATTCATTTTAGAGCAAAATTTGATTGATTGAGTGTTGGTTGCTTTACGTCCAGTAGCAAACATTTCATGCATAATCAGGACAAGAAGTCGTGTCAGAAATAGATTATGAAGTAATAGGTTTAACAAATTTTTAAAATTTTCTCGTCATTTGATAAAAGGATATTTTCTAAGCTATTTAAATTTGTACGAACCATATTTTGTTCTGACAAAATTATATATTTTGCTCTAAATTAACGCATACGATTCTGAAAATATTAAGAACATTGTAACGTAAGTCTCGGGAATTATTCGTTTAATAAGGCTTTTGGTCATTTAACCCCGCTGCACTTGTTTGCACCTGTCCTAAGTCAGGAACCTGATGTTCAGTGGTTGTCGTTTTTGATGGTTTTACACTAGTCATTTTGGGGAATTTATAGCTTGTTGTTCGGTGTGAGCCAAGGCTCCATGTTGAAGGCCGTACTTTGATAATAGTTATTTTTACAAATTGTGACTTGGATGGAGAGTTGTCTCATTAGCACTCATACAACAACTTCTTATATCTATTTTGACCATAGAATATCAATTCTTTTTATTGTCGACATTTTTATTCCTTTTGTCTTGATAACTCTTTAATACATAAACATTTTAAATTTTTCTGACCACATTCTAACTTTATAATAGTTGACGCAAATCAAAGCCATGCACGCCAATAACTTTATCTGAAGAGAAATAAAACAAAAGCAAAATTATTTGTCCTTTTAATCTTTGTAAATAAGAACAAAACATATGATTATACATTTTTTGTATTATAGTCTTTACAATTGTTAATTACTTGAAATATAAAAAAAAGATTATGATTGTTTAATCAGTTGTTCTGTAAGTTGACTCGTGTCAATCGGTTCACTGATTTTCGGCAATATCAAAGAAAAACCGGCACGTGCCTATATCAGAATCTCTGCTATATATTGTTCACATGGTTCTTTTTCTATAGAATTTGGAATTTATGTATCAAATATCAATCTCTACCATAATATGAAAACAATGTGCATGTAGCAGCATCCCTTCTAGTCCTAAGTGGCATATATATATAAAATATATGTACATTGTCGGAAAATATAAATTTAGTTGAACAGGACGAAAAGCGAGGCTCGCCGAGCTTTTCTCCTGTTTCGTAGCGAGTACAAATAAATTTTATATTTTCCGACAATGTACATATATTGTTTTTTATCCTGAATTTTTTCCCAACACTTGAAAGTTAAAGTTATTAAAGTCATATGAAACTTCAAATTAAAAAAAAAATGATGCATATGGTATCTATATCTAAATGGCTAGATTTAATTATAAAACTTATGTACATATACTCTATTTTCCAAAAAAAATCTATAATTTGTCCAAACTTTAACTTTTTTAATTGCCTGCTTCCAGTAAACAATTCGCCGATACGTTTTCCATATGCAGTAAACTCAGCGTGACCTTTCTTGTAAAAATCTGGTGATCGCAATACGCATGGATCTGTCATTGAAATAAACTATTATCTTATTGTACATGTTATACACGTGCTCAACATCCATGCTTCTTTATTGATTGTTTACTAAAGTGACAATCGGTAAATTACGGCTTTAAAATACGACAATTAATTTTCTGCCATATTTTCACATCATAACAGACCGAGAGAATTTTTTTTTTTTTTTTTTTTTTTTTGACGATTATACGATATAGATGCGCAAAAAATGATAAAATCGTGCACAGAAGACTAAGTTTATGATATTTACATGCATTGGTTCAAGAATTGGATAAACATTATTTTTAACCAGTCACTCGTTTGATATGACTTTAATCTAAATCATTGTCTTTAATTTCTCAAAGAAATCTACATAGTTTAAACGCGGACTGCGAAGACACCCCAAAATTAACTGATACTGAAAAAGAAATATCCGTATTACCGCTTGCTCAACATGGAAGCTGGGTAACAGGAGACTTTATTTGTACAAGTGAAAATAAAACAAAAATGTATTTGTATACCTGTTATTTGTACAATAATTGACTAATTCCAGAATAAAAGTCCTTAGTGCACCAAGTAGTCCTTAGCAGTGTTTAGACGTACCGTATTTTTACTTCGGAGGAAAGCCCACTTGTTAAAAAGAGTCAAAGTTATAAAAATAAAAATCAGGCTGATTTCAGTTTTTTTCCTGAATAAAAAGGCGTTGAAATTCTAAAAGATATGACTCAAAATCAAAATTGGAAGGAACACTTTAAAGGATTGGGAATAAGTTTAATATTGAAATTTTATGAACAAAATATGTTCTGTTGATAATAAATAAAGATGACTATACGGTATTGGTTTTCTCGTTGTTTAAGGTCGTACGGTGACCTGTATGGCATTTATCTTCTTCATTTTTACTCTGGTGAATTGTTGTCTCATTGGCAATTATACCACATCTCATATACCAACCCATTGGGTTGCATTGAACCCCAAAGCCGCCACATTTTTACTCTTATACTTGAAATAAGTCTGTATTTAAATGTGTGTCTATTCGTGCAAATACCGAAATAATAAATGGGAAAATAAAAATAAAGAAACAAGACTACAATAGACTTGGCTTTAAATAAAAGCCAATTTCCCATTGTTTTTGCTCCTACGTGAGGAAAGACCTTATTGTTTTTCTTATATTTTAAGGTCTTTCCACTACGTGAGGAAAGACTTTATTACTTTTCTAATGTTCTGGTGTTTTGCCTTCAACATTTTTTTATATGCACTCCCCCCGTTTCTGTTGAAATTATCACGACAAAATATGGACCATTGATAAACCTCATCATGAAAGCACCGTGAAGTATTACCAGATGAGGCTGTGTAGGATTTCTTCATCTCCTTTAGAAGTTATCGCTCCTTTATTGATCTTTTTTCGACATGGTCCCCCCGGGTTGTTTTTGAAGATATCATGACCTTATTTGGACAATAGGTAGATCTCATCATGAAGCATTACTAGATTGGGCTGCGTAGGATTTCATCATCCCATTTGAGAGTTATTTTCCTTGAAAAATTTCTTTTACTCATTTTTTCTTCAAAATTATTACAGATAGAATCAATAATGTCAACATGTACAGGAACAGATGGCAATGTTAATAAACATAAACAATTATTTTGTTATCAACGCTTATAAGAGTTATTTCCCTTGAAATATAATACACAGTTTTTGAAAAATTTTATTTCAAGAACCGGAAGTCTTTGAGACTGGGGACCTTCATCAATTATCTTTAGTTCATGTGACCTTTCATTGCACCAAGATCAAAAAGGGGGACGAAAGATACCAGAGAGACAGTCAAACTCATAGATTGAAAATAAACTGACAACGCCATGGCTAAAAATAAAAAGACAAACAAAGGTCACCGAGTGCAAAAATAAATTTTAAGCTGTAACTTCAAGCTTACATATTACGAAAACGTTAAGAGATCGCTGCATACATACAGTGTATAAAATGTTCCTCTCGAAGAGCTCTACATTTTATACATTAGACCCAAAACTGTCCAATCATCCGTTCAAAAGTTGCGACGAGATAATTCTTAAAAGTATAGTATTTTGTGTATATCTTTGAAAAGGTAACAGATATCAACCTACTATCAATTGCAAAAATGATCAGTATTTTAACACTTTCAATTTGAGGTCAATGTCAAGGTCATGATGAAAATTTTACCTTGACCTTCACAGTGTACTATGACCTTGACTTGTGACATTTGAAAGGTCAAGTGGGCCTGAGTTGAATAGTAGTAGTCCCATGTCTCTACGTTTTCCGGTTCTCAAGTTTGGTATTGCATCATATATTTGATTTTTCGTTGTGACCTTAATGAACTTTGGAATTGTCCAATGTTTTTGTAACAGTGTTGTACGTCATCTGCAGAACATTTTTCACTAAGCAGATTTGAAATATCTGTTGTCATTTTTGAGATATTGGAGTTTGATATTTTGTGACGGGAGGGCAAAGATTTCTCAATCAACAACAGCTAGCTACCTGAAATTTTCAGAAATTGAAAAGTTTAAATATATGTTTGACTGAATACCGAAAGCATATGATAAAAAACGAAGAAAAATAAGCATTTAAACATTTCATATTTTACACTGACTTTGTTAGTTTCATAAGTTCTATTTATTATATTGATATTGCATCATTTTTTGGACTTTGTCAAATGGGGTCATTTGACATATGAAATTGAACATCCAAATGAGCTCTATTCAAAAATGAAAAAATACGCCCCCAAAAAATGGGTTGGGTGGGGTCATCGAGAGCAAAAAAAATAAATTGTCTTTTAAGGTAAGGTTGTCGTATATCGAATGAAAGGCCATAATATGTACATTTCAAATATCAAATTCCTGTCCCCCAAAATTGAGTTGGATGTTATTAAGTGCAAAAATCAAACTTTCTAGAAGATGGTGTTGTCGAATATCCAATGAAAGGTCATTTAGTCTACATTACAAATATCATACTTCCAATCTCGAAAATTTAGGTGGATGGGGTCATTAAAGCAAAAAGTGAAAAGTTTAAGAAGGTATGTTTGTCGCCTATCAAATGGAAGGTCGTAAAGAGTGCATTACGAACATCAGACTTTTACGGGGAAGACCTAGTTTCTACAAATCTTTTACTTTAAATAGCGCAAACAAACACTTTTTCTAAATATAATTGTTCGAACAAGGAATCAAAGAAAAGATCAAACAGCCTTTTTGTCATCACTAACATGACCAATTAGCAACAAAGAAAAATCGTTTACAAGTTCTAAATTTATCCTTCAAGATTGATTGGATCAATTAACTAGGTGATCAGACATTACACAGAAGAGCATGTGCCACGTTAAATATAAATAAATTTTAAATCTCTTTATAGTTCGTTCTAAGGTAAATTTAGAAATTTAATGGACCGAAATACCTCACGGCTAATTTTGATGTTTTTTTGTTTTTTTTTTTTTTTTTTAAGATAGATATAATGCTGTCCTTTGATTAAGGCCAAAAGAACAAAAGGTTTACTGATTGGAAAATTGTATAGTCTTTTTATATGTACATATATCTCTGTAAAATTCTATAGTATAAGTTTGTATGCATTTGATGCATATTAAAATGTTTTTTTTTTTTTTTCTTCATATATTTGGTTGTGAAATTTTCATTGAATTGATTCTTTGAAGGAGATAAACGAAAATAAATAATAAATTGATTTTGATATATATTTTTAATAGCCCTAAAACAATTAACATTGTCAATATTACATAGATCTCATTAGCACTGAATTTTATCATTCATAATGCATTTAAAGCATCAAACATAATATGCAAACATAACATTGGAAACAATTACAAATTTCATGTACAAGAATGTCTTTAATTTAAGTGCAGAAGGTGTGATGGTGCATCTGTGTATTCAAACACATTCACAAGTCCTTATTCATATTTAGCTTTCAGTCCCTGAAGTCTTGCATCGATTTCTCTGTATCTGCGTCTTTTTGGTTGACGGGCCCCTCCTGCAGCATACTGTATGATGGTACACTCAGTGGAAGCTTGAGTTTTCTGAATCACCTCATAACTTGAGAAGTTGACATCCTAGCTTCCATGCAGAATACTGTTCACATAATTATTAAATATTTAGATTGTGAATACTTAATTAAATTATAATATCTTAGATGAATAAATAGAAATCTCGTTACAATTTTTTTTTTTCATTGAGCATCAAAAGTTATAGATATCTTTTTCCTCAAATTTTGAATATTTATTTCACTATAACCTGAAAATGTGTTATCATAAATTAAGATAAAGATGAATAGATAAAATCTGATTGCAATTATTTTTTCATTAGTTTATAATTTTTTTTTTTTTTATTTTATAATCTCCTTAAACATTCTTATGACATTTATCTCTTTTTAATTATATTTATAGCGTTTATTATAATGTTTTGTCGTTTTAAATCTCAATATTAATATTCTTATAACATTTATCTCTTTTTAATTATATTTATAGTTTTGTTATAGTATTTTTCCATTTTAAATCTTAATATTGAATCAATTTTCAATCAAAAATATGTATTCTTTATAACATTTTACAGGTAAATTACAGGTAAATAATATGCCTAAATTTAAGAAACAGAATTTAATTGTTAAAACAACAATTCCCCATGTTTATAGCATGTAATTAAAAGTTGGCAAACCAGGATGACACCATGCAAACGTGGTGCAGATTTTTTTTAAACTGTGGTCAAAGGTCAGAAGAAGGGATTTTAAAAGATCGCAATTTTTGGACATTTTGAACAATTTCTCGGTGATCCCTCATGATAACTGAAAAAAACAAATATGGAATGATGCTCTGGAAATGTTTCACAATTTCCGCTTGTCATATTTATAACTGATTACCAGGGATTTGTTACGTATAACCCTGCTTCCAGGATGTAAGCATGTAAAACCATTTAAAGAAAATTATCTTCATTTACGGAAATTATCGACAAAAATAATTATATTTAATATTTAACTATGCAATATTATATGACAACATATAAAGATATTTTTGGGAAAGTTTGTTTAACATGCCATAAATGATATGGGAGAAATAAGCACTGTAAAGTTAAAACCCGGTCCATGATGCAATGCAAAAATGATGAAATTCATTATTGGTTATTTACACCCAAAGGAATGTTAGATCTATAAAAAAAATAGTCTTGAAGCAAAAATGTCAGCACGAACACGATAGTATTTTTAATAGCATATTGAAAATGTGTGCCCCTTTTATAAAACAACACAAACAATGGAATATAAACAGACTTAATTCAAACCGATTTTAAAGTCCGATATATTCGTGAATTACAAACAAACACGATTCTCAGAGATAATGACACAACGGAAGCTATGTAGGTATATATTACACTTACACTGGAAATCAATATACACGTCCATTTGAAAAGGTAACGGGATACTAAGAAAAAAATATGTCGATGTCATGGTACCTAAAATATTCAATATAAAAATATCTCCAGTTTGTTCGAAAGCGCACCAAAGAGAGAGAGAGAGAGTCAAACCACTAGCAAGAAAAAACATGAAATATTGGGATCCTTATCGTAGTAATCTTCTAAACGTCTAAGCGTGACGCGGGATTGGCCGATTTTTTGTAAGCGTGACACGTGAAAGTCAAATTAATGAGCGTGAAAACGGGAAACGAAGTCGGGCAGGACACGTGAAATTACATGCATTATTATTACAATGATAAGCGGGATACAGGAATCTGACAAAACAATAAGCGGGATCCGGGATCAGACCCCCCCTCCCCACCCCCGCCCAAAATGAGACCCCCATCACAGCAACAAATGCTTATGCACGACAAATTCTGTTAGTAACAGTAGCATACGCAAGATTTGCTGCAAATAGTTTAGCCTTTCCATGTACAAACAAGGCTCTGAAAAAAGTCCGAGGACATTGGACCTGCAAAATATACTGAAACTATGGAGCTATTCCTCATTTTCCATACATATGATCTAGGTGGTGGTTTGGCGATTATAACATGCATCTAGACGTACACTCTAGAGTATAACTTGAAGAATGTGTTGTCTGAATGATGCCTCTGAAGGGGATAGTCTCACTAAGAAAGTATCCTTAGATAGCGCCGAGTTCACTCTTGAGTTTAAGGAGATCATCATATACTGATTGAGCATTGACTCTGGGGTCATATAGATCAGCGATGAATTGATTTTCCAGATGTGTCAATATTAGAACCAGCTAGATTGAAAAACTTTGTTACATTTTGCTTCGATGCCTTATTTACTGTCTTTTTGCCAATTCCAAAGAAAGTAGACGTGACGCATCTTATAAGAGCGTGGGCAGCTCGTAGTGTTCAAGACATCAGGTATACGCCGTCTTGCGTCTTGGATTGAAGAAACGCATCTAGCTTGAAACAAAAATCTGTAGAAAATACCATATACAAAGAAGTCAAACATAAGTGTCTTGTGATTTTATTACAATACAACCTCTGGAATTACTTTTAATCATCTGTTCATAAGTAAAAAGAGACGACAGAATAATTCTTGTATCTGCCTCTCCCTATGTATACTGAACAACTGATTACAGTCACTTACAGTTCCGACACAAAATTCTCCAGTAGTCTATGAATTTTGAAAAGATCCTGCTAGGAATATTACGTCATGGTCTTGCAAAATCCTGTTTATTTTCGGGTGCACATAAAATTTCTTACAATCTTTAATTATTCTGCCTTCAATGATTCAATGACATGAAGAACCTTAGATCTACCACCATTTGAAATAGACCTTGTTATTTCTGATGATTTTGTAGAATGTTCCACATTATACCGGTGAAAACACTCTAAGAAGTTTTCAAAACAAGATATTAGGGTTTTAAAGTAGTCTTTGACCAAATCTCCAAAACTGTTGTACCTTTTTGAATAAAGACTTTACGCATTAGTGTACATTTGTGTTAGGAGGTCAGTTGAATTCCGCCTCAGAATGCGATTTTTTCGCTGCGTTGAAGATTCATTGGTGGCCTTGGACTCTTTTCTGCTCTTTAGTCGGGTTGCTGTCTTTGACACATTCCCCGTTTTGATTCTCTTTTCTAATTTGTATAATACCCATACCATCTCTGATCAGGGGTGTACTGGTTTTTAATGCAGGGATATCATGAAGGGTCTGATTTTCAGAGTTCAGAAGGGGTATGGAATCACTTACAAAGCTAGTGTCTATCTCTGAAAATTTTAATTCCGCGTTCAATAAACTGACAGCGCGAATAACCTTGAAAACACTAATTGAACTACTGAAAATCATATTTGATCTGCCCTGTCCTCTTTGAGTCTGAACAGCAACGTTACCACCGCAGTGATTTGGTTTTAGTTTTTACTGTAGTTTAGCAGTTGTATACTAACTAAGATGGAAAGGAACAATATGTATCTAGCAAATGATTCGACGATTAATTTTTTTTTTTTTTTTCACAAAGAGATCATCGTGTAAACTTTCTGTTAGTTTGCACTAGTAACTGTTTTCACTACTGAAACGTTCATTTTAAACTGAACAACTCTTAAATGCCTGAATTTACGGCAAGAAAAAATGTCAAGATCTTTTTCAATTATTCAATACGTGTTCAGTACCCTGACCGCGCAGGAGATTTAGTACAGTTCATTACTGGTTCAGGTAATTGAGAGAAAACGCCTTGCATGCATTTGAATCAGTAGCGTCAAGAACGTTTTCGTACAAATCAATACATCGATAAAATAGTTGTTTGGGAATTTTCAGTAGTGTTCAGTGCCAGGTAAATCAATCAATTTTGACATAAAATAGTTTTTGCAGATTTATAGGGCTTGTCTCCCATTATCTGAACTTGGACTATAATTTTCAGTACATTGATTGATTTCTCAATGATATTGAATTTTTCCGTGAAAAATACTTCTGCTTTGTTTAATTGTCTCTGTGACTATGATACGTAGATTGATGAGAATAAAGTTCATTCATTCACTTTGCAATTTATATTTGTTTTATGTTTATTCGAATACATAATCATTTAATATATAAACCTGTTAGATGTGACACATTAAATCAGTCCCATTATAAATATTGCAAATACGTCATAAAAACCTCAACTTGATTTAGATTTTGACCCTATATACATATGAATCTTTGCAAAAATCTTCCTATGACATATAAAAAAAAAGTAATGTATAATATTAAAACTATTCAAGACATTTTGTATCAACTTGTATATATAAAAATATAATTTAAAGCGGAGGACGATATTTTGCACATGAGTATTTTTAATAAACACAATTTCTTACAAAATTTCGTGTCAGTAAACGTAATTGGAATCCTATTAAAATAATATATTCAAAACACTGATTATATAATAATCATGATAATTGGAACAAATTTGGAGATATGTATATTTTTTCCGATTACACTATGATTCTATTAAACACCTAAAAGATCATTCATAATAAAAAAATGAAAAATAATATTAAAATTCCGAAAAAAAAATTACCTAAATGTGAGAGGTTGTGGATGTGGGTTTGCAGAATAGAGAATAATGGGCAAAAATATAAAGAATAGAGAAATATGGACAAAAAAAATAAAGAATAGAGATTAATGATGTGATAAAATATAAAGAATAGAGAATAATGGGCAAAAAGTATTAAGAATAGAAAAAAAACGACTGAAAAAATTAAGAAAATCCAGACTGAATGAAGGACACCCCAAATCAGACCCTCATGTAACACCGATTTGTGTATTATTCTATAGCTGTAACACATTCATATGTTAACTTCTATGTCATTAGGTCTCTGGTGGAGAGTTACTTCATTGGGAATTACATATATATATATATACCACATATTTTTATTTTTATATTCTATACAGTGTCTCATAAGTCAACTTTTGCTCGGAATTGGTCTTTTTTTTACTGTGCGGTGTATACCGGTATTATATGTATTATACTTTGCGTGCAACCAATTATAGGATTGAATCCTATATAAATCCTTGTATCGGTAGCAAAACACACTAATAATAAAATCAGTTGAGGATCCAAAGGGCGTAGAGGGCCTTTGACGCTAATAAAATTTCATGTTTTCACGATCTATATGACGTTGTAGCATAACATCGTCCAACCAAATATGTTCTCTGAAATTAAGCCCCCCAGTCCCCTTTTCAAAAATCCTGGATCCGCCGCTGAAAATAAACTAGTATGAATATTCCTAAGTATTACATGCATGTAAGTTTATTTACTCGACTCCAAGATAAATAAATGAATAAATGGATATATACATTTCTTCAGAAATAGTTTATTTCCCTCTGGATCCTCAACTGATTTTACTATTAGTGTGTTTTGCTATCGATTCAATCCTATAGCTGGTTGCACGCAAAGTATAATATATATAATACCAGTATACACCGCACAGTAAAAAAAGACCAATTCCGAGTAAAAGTTGACTTATGAGACACTGTATAGAATATAAAAATAAAAATATGTGGTATATATATATATGATTCCCAATGAAGTAACTCTCCACTAGAGACCTAATGACATAGAAGTTAACATATGAATGTGTTACCGCTATAGAATAATATCCAAATCGGTGTTACATGAGGGTTTGGATTGGGGTCCTTCATTCAGTCTGTATTTATTTTCTTAATTTTTTCAGTCTTTTTTTTTTCTATTCTTAATACTTTTTGCCCATTATTCTCTATTCTTTATATTTTAGAACATCATAAATCTCTATTCTTTATCTTTTTTTTTTTTTTGTGTCCATATTTTCTGTTCTTTATATTTTTTGCCCATTATTCTCTATTCTGCAAACCCACATCCACAACCTCTCACATTTAGGTAATTTTTTTTTTCGGAATTTTAATATTATTTTTCACAATTTTTTATTATGAATGATCTTTTAGGTGTTTAATAGAATCAAAGTGTAATCGACAAAATATACATATCTCCAAATTTGTTCCAATTATCATGATTATTATATAATCAGTGTTTTGAATATATTATTTTAATAGATTCCAATTACGTTTACTGACACGAAATTTTGTAAGAAATTGTGTTTATCAAAAATACTCATGTGCAAAATATCGTCCTCCGCTTTAAATCATATTTTTATATATAAGTTGATACAAAATGTCTTGAATAGTTTTAATATTATACATTACTTTTTTTTATATGCCATAAGAAAGATTTTTGCAAAGATTCATATGCATATAGGGTCAAAATCTAAATCAAGTTGAGGTTTTTATGACGTATTTGCAATATTTATAATGGGACTGATTTAATGTGTCACATTTAACAGGTTTATATATTTAATGATTATGATTTCGAATAAACATAAAACAGATATAAATTTCAAAGTGAATGAACTTTATTCTCATAAATCTACGTATCATAGTCACAGAGACAATTAAACAAAGCAGAAGTATTTTTCACGGAAAGAATTCAATATCATTGAGAAATCAATCAATGTACTGAAAATTATAGTCCAAGTTCAAATAATGGGAGACAAGCCCTATAAATCTGCACAAACTATTTTATGTCAAAATTGATAGATTTACCTGGCACTGAACACTACTGAAAATTCCCAAACAACTATTTTATCGATGTATTGATTTGTACGAAAACGTTCTTGACGCTACTGAATCAAATGCAAGGCGTTTTCTCTCAATTACCTGAACAAGTAATGAACTGTATTGAATCTCCTGTGCGGTTAGGGTACTGAACTCGTACTGAATAACTGAAAAAGATCTTGACATTTTTTCTTGCCGTAAATTCAGGCATTTAAGAGTTGTTCAGTTTAAAATGACCGTTTCAGTAGTGAAAACAGTTACTAGTGAAAACTAACAGAAAGTTTACACGATGATCTCTTCGTGAAAAAAAAAATTGTTTAATCGTCGAATCATTTGCTAGATGCATATTGTTCCTTTCCATCTTAATTAGTATACAACTGCTAAACTACAGTAAAAACTAAAAACAAATCACTACGGTGGTAACGTTGCTGTTCAGACTCAAAGAGGACAGGGCAGATCAAATATGATTTTCAGTAGTTCAATTAGTGTTTTCAAGGTTATTCGCGCTGTCAGTTTATTGAACGCGGAATTAAAATTTTCAGAGATAGACACTAGCTTTGTAAGTGATTCCATACCCCTTCTGAACTCTGAAAATCAGACCCTTCATGATATCCCTGCATTAAAAACCAGTACACCCCTGATCAGAGATGGTATGGGTATTATACAAATTAGAAAAGAGAATCAAAACGGGGAATGTGTCAAAGACAGCAACCCGACTAAAGAGCAGAAAAGAGTCCAAGGCCACCAATGAATCTTCAACGCAGCGAAAAAATCGCATTCTGAGGCGGAATTCAACTGACCCCTAACACAAATGTACACTAATGCGTAAAGTCTTTATTCAAAAAGGTACAACAGTTTTGGAGATTTGGTCAAAGACTACTTTAAAACCCTAATATCTTGTTTTGAAAACTTCTTAGAGTGTTTTCACCGGTATAATGTGGAACATTCTACAAAATCATCAGAAATAACAAGGTCTATTTCAAATGGTGGTAGATCTAAGGTTCTTCATGTCATTGAATCATTGAAGGCAGAATAATTAAAGATTGTAAGAAATTTTTATGTGCACCCGAAAATAAACAGGATTTTGCAAGACCATGACGTAATATTCCTAGCAGGATCTTTTCAATATCCATAGACTACTGGATAATTTTGTGTCGGAACTGTAATTGACTGTAATCAGTTGTTCAGTATACATAGGGAGAAGCAGATACAAGAATTATTCTGTCGTCTCTTTTACTTATGAACAGATGATTAAAAGTAATTCCAGAGGTTGCATTGTAATAAATCACAAGACACTTATGTTTGACTTCTTTGTATATGGTATTTTCCACAGATTTTTGTTTCAAGCTAGATGCGTTTCTTCAATCAAAGACGCAAGACGGCGTATACCTGATGTCTTGAACACTACGAGCTGCCCACGCTCTTATAAGATGCGTCACGTCTACTTTCTTTGGAATTGGCAAAAAGACAGTAAATAAGGCATCGAAGCAAAATGTAACAAAGTTTTTCAATCTAGCTGGTTCTAATATTGACACATCTGGAAAGTCAATTCATCGCTGATCTATATGACCCCAGAGTCAATGGTCAATTATTACATGATGATCTCCTTAAACTCAAGAATGAACTCGGTGCTATCTAAGGATACTTTCTTAGTGAGACTATCCCCTTAAGAGGCATCATTCAGACAACACATTCTTCAAGTTATACTCTAGAGTGTACGTCTAGATGCATGTTATAATCGCCAAACCACCACCTAGATCATATGTATGGAAAATGAGGAATAGCTCCATAGTATATTTTGTAGGTCCATTGTCCTCGGACTTTTTTCAGGGCCTTGTTTGTACATGGAAAAGCAAAACTATTTGCAGCAAATCTTGCGTATGCTACTGTTACTAACAGAATTTGTCGTGCAGAAGCATTTGTTGCTGTGATGGGGGTCTCATTTGGGGGTCTGATCCCGGATCCCGCTTATTGTTTTGTCAGATTCCTGTATCCCGCTTATCATTGTAATAATAATGCATGTAATTTCACGTGTCCTGCCCGACTTCGTTTACCGTTTTCACGCTCATTAATTTGACTTTCACGTGTCACGCTTACAAAAAATCGGCCAATCCCGCGTCACGCTTAGACGTTTAGAAGATTACTACGATAAGGATCCCAATATTTCATGTTTTTTCTTGCTAGTGGTTTGACTCTCTCTCTCTCTCTCTCTCTCTCTCTCTCTCTCTCTTTGGTGCACTTTCAAACAAACTGGAGATATTTTTATATTAAATATTTTAGTTACCATGACATCGACATATTTTTTTCTTAGTATCCCGTTACCTTTTCAAATGGACGTGTGTATTGATTTTCAGTGTAGGTGTAATATATACCTAGATAGCTTCCGTTGTGTCATTATCTCTGAGAATCGTGTTTGTTTGTAATTCACCAATATATCGGACTTTAAAATCGGTTTGAATTAAGTCTGTTTATATTCCATCGTTTGTGTTGTTTTATAAAAAGGGGGCACACATTTTCAATATGCTATTAAAAATACTATCGTGTTCGTGCTGACATTTTTGCTTCAAGACTATTTTTTTATAGATCTAACATTCGTTTGGGTGTAAATAACCAATAATGAATTTCATCATTTTTGCATTGCATCATGGACCGGGTTTTAACTTTACAGTGCTTATTTCTCCCATATCATTTATGGCATGTTAAACAAAATTTCCCAAAAATATCTTTATATGTTGTAATATAATATTGCATAGCTAAATATTAAATATAAATATTTTTTTCGATAATTTCCGTAAATGAAGATAATTTTTTTAAATGGTTTTACATGCTTACATCCTGGAAGCAGGGGTATTCGTAACAAATCCCTGGTAATCAGTTATAAATATGACAAGCGGAAATTGTGAAACATTTCCAGAGCATCATTTCATATTTTTTTTTTCAGTTATCATGAGGGATCACCGAGAAATTGTTCAAAATGTCCAAAAATTGCGATCTTTTAAAATCTCCCCTTCCGACCTTTGACCACAGTTTAAAAAAAATCTGCACCACGTTTGCACGGTGTCATCCTGGTTTGCCCACTTATAATTACCTGCTATACACAGGGGGAATTGTTGTTTTAACAATTAAATTCTGTTTCTTTAATTTAAACATATCATTTACTTGTAAATTACCTGTAAAATGTATAAAGAATACATATTTTGATTGAAAATTGATTCAATATTGAGATTAAAAATGGAAAAATATTATAACAAAAACTATAAATATAATTAAAAAGAGATAAATGTCATAAGAATGTTTATGGAGATTATGAAATAAAAAAAATATATTTATAAACTAATGAAAAAAATAATTGTAATCAGATTTTATCTATTCATCTTTATCTTAATTTATGATAACACATTTTCAGGTTATAGTGAAATAAATATTCAAAATTTGAGGAAAAAGATATCTATAACTTTTTGATGCTCAATGAAAAAAAAATTGTAACGAGATTTCTATCTATTCATCTAAGATATTATAATTTGATTAAGTATTCACAATCTAAATATTTAATAATTATGTGAACAGTATTCTGCATGGAAGCTAGGATGTCGTCTACTCAAGTTATGAAGTGATTCAGAAAACTCAAGCTTCCACTGAGTGTACCATCATATAGTATGCTGCAGGAGGGGCCCGTCAACCAAAAAGACGCAGATACAGAGAAATCCATGCAAGACTTCAGGGACTGAAAGCTTAATATGAACAAGGACTTGTGGATGTGTTTGAATACACAGATGCAGCATCACACCTTCTGAACTTAAATTAAAGACATTCTTGTACATGAAATTTGTAATTGTTTCCAATGTTATGTTTGCATATTATGTTTGATGCTTTAAATGCATTATGAATGATAAAATTCAGTGCTAATGAAATCTATGTAATATTGACAATGTTAATTGTTTAAGTGCTATTAAAAATATATATCAAAATCAATTTATTATTTATTTTCGTTTATCTCCTTCAAAGAATCAATTCAATGAAAATTTCACAACCAAATATATGAAGAAAAAAAAAATATTTTAATATGCATCAAATGCATACAAACTTATACTATAGAATTTTACAGAGATATATGTACATATAAAAAGACTATACAATTTTCCAATCAGTAAACCTTTTGTCCTTTTGGCCTTAATCAAAGGACAGCATTATATCTATCTTAAAAAAAAACATCAAAATTAGCCGTGAGGTATTTCGGTCCATTAAATTTCTAAATTTACCTTACAACGAACTATAAAGAGATTTAAAAGTTATTTATATTTAACGTGGCACATGCTCTTCTGTGTAATGTCTGATCACCTAGTTAATTGATCCAATCAATCTTGAAGGATAAATTTAGAACTTGTAAACGATTTTCTTTGTTGCTAATTAGTCATGTTAGTGATGACAAAAAGGCTGTTTGATCTTTTCTTTGATTCCTTGTTCGAACAATTATATTTAGAAAAAGTGTTTGTTTGCGCTATTTAAAGTAAAAGATTTGTAGAAACTAGTATCTCAATTGTTTGTAAAAATTTGACATTTGACAAAGTCCAAAAAATGATACAATATCAATATTATAAATAGAACTTATGAAACTTACAAAGTCAATGTAAAATATGAAATGTTTAAATTGCTTATTTTTCTTCGTTTTTTATCATATGCTTTTGGTATTCAGTCACACATATAACCATATTTAAACTTTTCAATTTCTGAAAATTTCAGGTGGCTAGCTGTTGTTGATTGAGAAATTTTTGCCCTCCCGTCACAAAATCTCAAACTCCAATATCTCAAAAACGACAACAGATATTTCAAATCTGCTTAGTGAAAAATGTTCTGCAGATGACGTACAACACTGTTACAAAATTATTGGACGATTCCAAAGTTCATTAAGGTGACAATGAATAATCAAATATATGATACAATACCAAACTTGAGAACCGGAAAACGTAGAGACATGGGACTACTACTATTCAACTCAGGCCAACTTGACCTTTCAAGTGTCACAAGTCAAGGTCATAGTACACTTTGAAGGTTAAGGTAAAATTTCATCATGACCTTGACATTGACCTCAAATTGAAAGTGTTAAAATACTGATCATTTTTGCAATTGATAGTAGGTTGATATATGTTACCTTTTCAAAGATATACACAAAATAATATACTTTTAAGAATTATCTCGTCGCAACTTTTGAACGGATGATTGGACAGTTTTGGGTCTAATGTATAAAATGTAGAGCTCTTCGAGAGGAACATTTTATTCACTGTATGTATGCAGCGATCTCTTAACGTTTTCGTAATATGTAAGCTTGAAGTTACAGCTTAAAATTTATTTTTGAACTCGGTGACCTTTGTTTGTCTTTTTATTTTTAGCCATGGCGTTGTCAGTTTATTTTCAATCTATGAGTTTGACTGTCTCTCTGGTATCTTTCGTCCCTCTTTTTTGATCTTGGTGCAAATGAAAAGTCACATGAACTAAAGATTATTGGTGAAGGTCCCCAGTCTCAAAGACTTCCGGTTCTTGAAATATAAAATTTCAAAAACTGTGTATTATATTTTAAGGGAAATAACTCTTATAAGCGTTGATAACAAAATAATTGTTTATGTTTATTAACATTGCCATCTGTTCCTGTACATGTTGACATTATTGATTCTATCTGTAATAATTTTGAAGAAAAATGCAAGTAAAAGAAAATTTTTCAAGGGAAAAAAATAACTCTCAAATGGGATGATGAAATCCTACGCAGCCCCATCTAGTAATGCTTCATGATGAGATCTACCTATTGTCCAAATAAGGTCATGATATCTTCAAAAACAACCCGGGGGGACCATGTCGAAAAAAGATCAATAAAGGAGCGATAACTTCTAAAGGGGATGAAGAAATCCTACACAGCCTCATCTGGTAATACTTCACGGTGCTTTCATGATGAGGTTTATCGATGGTCCATATCTGGTCGTGATAATTTCAATAGAAACGCGGGGGGTGCATATAAAAAAATGTTGAAGGCAAAAAACCAAAACATTAGAAAAGTAATAAGGTCTTTTCCTCACGTAGGGGAAAGACCTTAATAACAGCGAAAACAATGGAAATTGGCTTTTATTTAAAGCCAAGTCTATTGTAGTCTTGTTTCTTTATTTTTATTTTCCCCATTTATTGTTTCGGTATTTGCACGAATAGACACACATTTAAATACAGACTTATTTCAAGTATAAGAGTAAACAATGTGGCGTCTTTTGGGTTCAATGCAACCCAATGGGTTGGTATATGAGATGTGGTATAATTGCCAATGAGACAACAATCCACCAGAGTAAAAATGAAGAAGATAAATGCCATACAGGTCACCGTACGACCTTAAATAACGAGAAAACCAATACCGTATAGTCATCTTTATTGATTATCAACAGAACATATTTTGTTCATAAAATTTAAATATTAAACGAAATATTGCAAAAAATATCAAAAAATTTTAGAAAAGGTAATTTCTGTTTTAATTTTATAATTAATCTAATTTTATATTTATGTTAGTTGAATTAAAACATCATTACATAATATGGAACAGCTGACTTTGGCTATCACAATTATACTGGTACACCAGTATTGTTAATTTTATTCCAGTATTGTCTTCCAGTATTGTACCAGTATTGTTTTTTTTTTTTTAGATTTTGTATTGTATAATCATGGAAGTAATTATGTTAAGATTCAAGAAAAGTCATAATACACATTTCCGATTAAAAACTTCTTCTTCTTCTTCTTCTTCTTCTTCTTCTTCTTCTTCTTCATTTACATGCATGTCAATACGGTCCAAAATTAAGAAACTCGTGCGGACAAGTTGTATCAATCGTGCGGACAAGTTAAAAACTCGTGAGTACAGGATAGTAACTCATGAGCACAAGTTGTGTAACTTATGCGCACAAGATAGTAACTCGTGCGCACAAGTTGTAATTTTTTTTTTTTTTTTTGCATGGCACTCCAGGGCTTCCATAATATATCAATATCAAATTACAAGATAGTAAATAATTTGCACTATATAAAAAATAACCTGTTGATGCAATTTATAACCCTCTATGTTCTTACTCAGCTTGTCACACGAGTGAAAATAAATGCACCAATCACTTTTATGTATTATAATCATCAATAAAAACAAACGTTATGTAACATAGTAACGAAATCATGTCGTAAACGCATGACTTCATGTTTTAGCATTTGTTGTATTATTATCAAGCAATGTGTACATTTACAGCCATATAGACATTGGTTAATCTGTAAAGTGTTGTATACTCTTTGTTACGAGAACACAACAGAGAAACCAAAGGACATTATAACATCATATACTAGGTATTCTCTGTTTTCAACATACATGTGTTACTTTTTGTAGGATACCTTTATTGAACGCGTATGTGTTGAAACTTGATCTATTGCTTTGTATTCGTATTAAAAGAGGGACGAAAGATATCAGAGGGACAGTCAAACTCATAGATCGAAAACAAACTGACAACGCCATGGCCAAAAATAAAAAGACAAACAGACAAATAATAGTACAGATGACACCACATAGAACACTACAGACTAATATATGTATTAGTATATTGTATACATTGCCTAATATATAAAACTCTCATAACATTTATAACATCAGAAACATCATCAATATATCCTGTTGTCTTTGTCGTTGATCGAATATGTTCGTTGTTGTTCTGCGGTTTGCATGTTGTGTCGACTATTATATTATTTGTTTGTGCGTTTCTCTGTGATGAATGTTCTTGCGTGTGTTTGTGTTGTATCTCTTTCACGTAGTGTTTGTCATTTAAGCGATATAATTTTTTTTAACATTGTCATAAAGTAGGAGGTTTTGTATGCCATTAAACCAGGTTCAACCCACCATTTTTTTTTAAATGTCCTGTACCAAGTCAGGAATATGGCAGTTGTTATCAAATAGTTCGTTTCTATGTATGTTGGCGTTTGTTTTTGTTGCACTTCAGTGTTCCAGTTGATCCTTTGTTTTCCTCTTATAGTTGATGTGTTTCCCTCGGTTTTAATTTGTAACCCGTATTTGTTTTCTCTCAATCGATTTATGACTTTTCAACACCGGTATGCTACTGTTGCCTTTATTTATATTTACAGTAAAACAAACACGTTAAACTACTAAACACTTAACCACGGGACTTTAACTAAGTTAGTTACCTGTTAAAACAAAGCTAATGATGTAAAACGATCTAGATTCAAAGTCCCAGAAAAATATAAATATGTGAATAACAATTGTGTATGTGTTAAAAAAGAACAATGTTTATTTGGATCCAAATTTTTGCGAAAGTAAAAGTGTGCTGAGGAAGTAAAACAATATCTAAACCATCAAAGATTAAAATCAAATCTTCAAGACAATTGGTATTTTAATAAACGGCATTATAAGTGATTCGACAGCTTTATTAACTTAACCTTCAGGTTGTCAAGTATTACACCTTTCCAAATTATCAACGAAGAAAGTAAATACAAGCCAGAAAAGCTTACTTTAAATAAAGTAAATAACACAATTAAGAACAATCAAAAAAATATTATGTATGATAAAAGACATCCATATATGAACGCTTAACGTCAAAAGACTCAGAGATAAAGATAAAAGAGCAAGACTTTATCAGTGGATAAAAAATCAAAAAAGCCTTATAACATTTATACAAGAAAGTCATTTTGATGAAAATTTAGAACAAAAACTTTATACAGAAACAAGTCACCATTTCTATTATAGTCATTGTACAACCCAAAGTAAAGGTATAGCTAGTATGATGGATAATAGACAAGAATGCAAAGTAATTAATGAAAACAAAGACAAAGACGGAAGAATATTGATGATAAACATAGAAGTAAAAAATATAATTTATTCGCTTGTCAACATTTATGCACAAAACATAGAAACTGAAAGAAACAAATTCTATAAAAATCTGTCTGATTTCACAAGTAATTATGCAATTGGAACTGTAATATAAGGTGGTGATATGCATGATGCACTGTCAAACTTAGATAGAAAAATCGCTAACGATAAACGACAAAATGTAAAACCAGTGAATAGTTTAAAATTATTAATCAAAACGCACAATTTTATAGATATTTGGCGATATTAAAACCCAAAAACAATTCAGGTCACCTTGAAAAGACAAATATCAGTCAAGCAAGTCAAATCGATTACTTTTTAATGGATTTTGATAGATAAAGACTTTGTACAGTATCAGGTGACATTACACCCGCATTTATTAAAAGTACAATCCACCAAGGCGTATCTCTCAAATTATAAAGCATAACTGCCGAACGTAAAGGCCCAGGATACTGAAAATTAAATAAGTCTCTTCTAGAAGAAAATGAATATTGTAAAGAAGTTAAAATAATCATTGCAAATATAAGACCCTCATGCGAGAAACAACTATGGATTTGCATCTTTTTTGGGATGGGATAAAACTTGATATTAAACTGTTTACCATAAACTATTGCAAAAGTAGAGCATACAATAAGAAAAAATTAAATAAAACAATAAGAAAAAAAAAATTAAATATTTTAACAGAAAAATGAAAATAACGATGTATTGTAAAATATAAATCAAATTGAAGATCAATTTTAACATTGATTTGACCAAAAATGTTTTCGCTTCGTTATATATCTTTCATTATCCATCATTACGTCCCCTTTCTCAGAATTACTGGACCCGTCCTTACTATTTTGAACAAGCATATGTTTATCTTTAGAACATCTTTTAAATTGATATAATTACCTTAACATTTTATGTGCCAAGAACTCGGTTTTCTTCGTAAAATCAAGGTTGGTATACAGTTAATAATTGTGGGTAGGATTTGCTATTTTTTTTTTTTTTTTTTCCTCAATAAAAAAAATTGTTATGCCGACATCTTAATTTGAATATCTGGTTTTTCACCTATTCACTGCCTCAAGGCATCATTTAGTTCATATTTTTTATCTATATCGTTTTAATAAATGACGAAATGAATGATACACTGGGGGCGATTAACTTGCGATATGTTACACTCTGTCACTGTTGTTACACATTTTTTAGGACAACAATTTTTTAGTACTGATAGCGTACACATGTTATATTTGATAGGTGGTAGAAAGTACGCCTATCGTATTTTTTTTTTTTTTTTCAAATGCAATAAGTAGTTTATGTAAAAAGGAAATACATGATGTTATCGGTTTGTCTATCAATCGTATTAGATTTACTGAAATTTACTGAACTTGTCTGTACTACTATAACAGCCCTTTGTGGTGTTATTTTTGTTACATATATGTATGTGTAGGAGAATACTTATGTCTGTCTATCATTTGTTTTCAATTTTTTTTCCCATATAGTACCTGTTTTAACTTATACGTGTAAACACGTAATACAACCGCGAATTCTTGTATGACAGGGGAAACAATGGAGAAACGTGTGATAAAAGTGGTTGTTGTATTGATATGTATAGTATGGGTTACAGCCTGCATTATTCCCTGTAAGCACAGTAATGGGATTGCTCGCTGTCCGGGATATTATCCACATGTGAAAATACCCTTGAACCCTTGAAGGTCCTAATATAATTTGGATGTGATGAGTACACATACACTTCAAAGGACGACTACCCCCTCAAATTCTAAATTGTGACTACGTCTGTCACATTACAGATGTGGAAACTAAAAAAATCCAAAGATCTTTTAGAGTACATACAATCTAAGACTCTTTTATTTTTGCAATAATATTAAAACATTTGACTTTTCTACACTTTACACAAGTATTCCTCATTCCAAGCTAAAAGACAAATTGAAAGAGTTGGTCCTGCTTTGTTTCATCAAAAGAATGGCCAACGTAGATAGAAGTATCTTGTCTTAGGGAGTGAAATCCTACATTGAAAAAAAATCACTCTGATTCAAACAAAAAAATTCTCTGAAACGGACATTATCAAGTTGCTTGATTTCTTGATTGACAACATATTTGTTACGTTTGGAGGACGTGTTTTTCAACAAACAATCGGCATCCCCATGGGAACCAACTGTGCCCCTCTTCTTGCCGACTTGTTCCTTTATTCATATGAGGCTGACTTCATACAGGAACTTCTTAGAAAGAAAAAAAAATAAATTAGCAGTATCCTTTAACGTTTCTTCCCGCTATGTAGATGATGTTCTCTCACTAAATAATTCAAAATTCAGTGACTATGTTGAACGCGTCTATCCCATCGAACTTGAGATAAAGGATACAACAGGTACATTTAAATCTGCCTCATATCTTGACTTGCATCTAGAAATTGACAATGAGGGTCGGTTGAAAACAAAACTTTACGACAAAAGAGATGATTTCAGCTTTACAATTGTGCACTTTCCATTTCTATGTAGCAATATTCCAGCAGCGCCTGCATACGGAGTATATATCTCCAAGTTGATACGATATTCCAGGGCTTGTATTTCCTAGCATGATTTCCTTGATAGAGTGATGCTGCCCACAAGGAAGCTATTAAACCAAGAGTTCCAAGTGGTGAAGTTAATTTATCCCTTCGTAAATTTTACGGACGCCATCACGAGTTGGTTGACCGTTATGGAATATCCGTTTCACAAATGATAGCAGATATGTTCCAAATGTCATAGCTAGAATCCCGTACCCTTTTTCCCGAATGCGACCTACCGAATTAGACTTATTACCGGGGTTTGTACTAACATGAGCAACACTACGGGTGCCACATGTGGAGCAGGATCTGCTTACCCTTCTTGAACACCTGATATCACCCACATTTTTTGGTGGGGTTCCTGTTGCTCAGTCTTTAGTTTTCTATGTTGTGTTTTGTGTACTGATGTGTGTCTGTTTGTCTCTTTCTTTTTTGGCCATGGCGTTGTCAGTTTATTTTCGACTTATGAGTTTGAATGTCTCTTTGTTATCTTTCGCCTCTCTTTTAAAGACGGTGTGTGTGGTTATTCATTATCATTGTATTTTCATCGTATGGGAAAAATAAACTTGGGAGGATCAAACAAAGATTGTGTGTGAAATGATATGTTGTAAAAGGCTCGTGGAACGGTAAAAACTTTTTTTCATTTGATCGGTATATCCGGATTAACCGAATCCTTTTCTGGAATCAGATCCGTTATTGCATTTACCTATGTTTCCCGTTACCGAACATTTGACAGATTTATGCGTTTTAATTCGGTTTTACATTAGCGAATAAAAACGCACAAATCTGTCAAATGTTCCGTATATTCCATATTCGGTTTGACATTGGCGATTTTTTTTTTTTTTTTTTTTTTGTTATTATAAAACACCCATGCAACCACGCATCTCATATTACATGATAGGACCTGACACTATTTTAGTGTTTCGGCAGTTAAAGCTTTGGATGGTCATCTTAAGATGCATTACTTTAATATAATCAAATATGAAAATTATTCATGTATATATTGATATATTTATATTTTAATTCTTCATCAATAGATCTAAATATTATGACAGATCTGCCATCATCAGGGGTCCAACTGTCAATTATATGTTAAAGTCTTTAACTTTGTTCTAGTAAGCATGCCTTCTACACTTTTATGCTTTCTATATGCAACTATTAGTGCAACATTGAATACTTGTACACATTCTTCGTCAAACTGTGATAAATGCCAGTGTTTCATGATACGTTTTTTTTTTTTTTTGTTATTTTACGTATACACGGGTTATATTTAGTTATTAAAACTTACGGAATATTTTCTTTTTCTTTTGATTTACTTTGCTGTAATAATTCAGTACGGTCAATTGATAAAGCCTCAGTAATACTATCATCTATTTCGACCTTATCATAACCCCTATCTAATAATTTCACTTTGAAATTAGTTAGATTGTTTATTAATTTTTTATGGTTACTTGTGTTTCTTATCTGCCGTATTGCTTCACCTTTAATAAATCCTCGGAATACATGTTGTGAGTGACAGCTATTTCTGTGCAGATAGAGATAAGAATCTGTTTCTTTAAAATGTATTTCAAGGTCAAGAATGCCATGTTGTGTAAATCTTTGACCTTTAATTACATCAACATCTTAGAACGACATTTTATTGTTTGAGATTTCATAGGTGAACTTCGATAAGGGTTTATAATTATTTGCTAGACGAACAAATTCTGTAATTTCATTTGATGTTCCATCATATATTATGAATCCATCGTCCCTATATTGGCCATGATAGAATACTTTGTCTTTATGTTAAAATGCAGAAATGATTTGATTCATTATTTCAAACATAAGTATGTCACAGGTTTTCGATGAAGGAACTGCACCAATTGCCGTACCTATTATTTGTTTATATATTTTCCCATCAAATTCAAATACATTGTTTTCTAAAATGAGTTTTAACAGATGTAGTAATACATTGACCGGCGGAGTATTGACTTTGAAGTTTGATTTGGGCTCGTTCAACAGCACTCAATAAAGCAGCCTGAGTAAGATTAGTAAACATCTGTGATATATCATACGAAACCAAAAGGCTATTTGCCATAGGTTTTAATTTCTCAATGATATTAATGAAAGATGTAGTATCTTTTATATATGTAGACTGATTTTGAACTATAGGTATAAGAAAATAATCTACATAATGGCCGATAAGTTCAGCAACGGAACCACACTGACTGTGATATAATTGGTCTGCCAAGTGGAATTACATTTAACTCATTTAATCCAGCGTGTTGTATTTGTTTGAACGTCTCCGTTTCAAGACGGTGAATTTTTGGAAGAATATAAATTATCCCTAAACGTACATCTCTTAATTTTTGACCATTTGTTAAAAATTTAAATGAAATTTTGTCAACAATGCCTTGGTCGTATAATGATTTAGCATACTCAATGACCTGGGTTTTCAATTCTGCTATGTTAAATCATCTAATTGACAGTATTGTTGAGTATTTAGTTGTCTTGTGACTTTTGCTATGTAGTCTAGCCTGTCTAAAATAACACAATTTGAATTTTGTCTGCCTTTTTTATTACTATTGTTTCATCATTTTTCAAATAGCGTAGTGCTATTCTTTCGCCCTTAGTAAGATTGCTTTTTACATTTT
Organism: Mytilus coruscus; assembly: GCA_017311375.1. Lineage (NCBI taxonomy): Eukaryota > Metazoa > Mollusca > Bivalvia > Mytilida > Mytilidae > Mytilus > Mytilus coruscus. The sequence continues at coordinate 3,773,746 of CM029599.1, read as the reverse complement.
TTTCTTAGGTAGAAAAGATAATTCAAGCTTTGTTAGATTAATATAATTTTCCAACGTATGGCACGTAGAAGCAGGTTTATAACCTGTATTGCTACGAAATGGATGAAGGTCGTTTTTTTCTTGACTGAACATATATCGACATCGTAGTTTTCTAGCAAATTCATTGAAGTCTTTTAGTATAGACATTTTTGCATTTTTGCATTTTTGCTTGATGGCGTTGGTATAAATTTCAAGCCTTTCGCAAACAGGATATATTTCCGATTTGATAATTTGCAGTTTGATAGATTTACTACATGCTTTTTTGCATGTGCAGCTCTTTGCTGCATATTATATTGATTCCGTTCTTTTCTATTGTAGAATCGGAATTTTTCCTTTTTTAGCATTTGTATTAAAACGCCGTGCCATTTTTGAGATCACATTGGGTAATTCTCTTATCTACGTGTCTTTGTTGAGCTCACACATTTGGTTTTACATTGGCGATTTTTGGTATCAAACAATGCCTTTAACAGACAAAAATCGCTGTCGAAAATGATACCGGTGGATACATATATTAAATTTGCCAAATTTGCATCCTTTAAATATTTGTTATATGAATTATCTATTATGTCAGACGTGTGTTTTCATCCACATAAAAACTCATTAGTGATGCTTGAATAAAAAAAAGATAATGGTCTCGTTAAGTACAAAGTAAAAGAGCAGTGAGTAATCAAAATTCTGAAAAGATTATGCAAATTTTAGATAAGGTAAACTATACATTGAAACATGTTTTTTTTTTTTTTTTTTTTTTTGTCAAAAGGGTATTTTTTATGCTTTGTCTTGTAATATATACCTTCCTGTTTATAAGAACCCATTTTAAAATCTAAATTACTAATCACAAGTACTTTGACCCATTCCAATAGAAATGTGTGAAATTTTCAAAACAGAGATGTCAGTAGTCATATTAAAAAAAATCAATACCTAATTGTCTTGAACCATTCTTACAGACATTTTGTAGCAATATTATGAATACCATTTTCTTAAACGTACTGATCAGAACAACCAATTATCCATCATCTGTTTTGATAAACTAGCATAAGCATAAAAGATTTTATTTTAAAGTCTGATATACATACAAGAATACAATATAATCTTTGTAGGATATTTTACCAACATATATTTTGAAATACAGTTACAAGAGACTCACAGCAAAAAAAACCCCCCAAAAAAAAACCTATATAACAATAACTTAACACTACTGCTGGTTTCATGGGTTTAATCAATGTGTCTCATACAATGGAAAAGGGTGGGTTATGGTTTTTAAAACAAATCTGACTTCACAATCTTGGAAGTCCTAGATGTCCAATCCTTGTGAAGACTAAAATATATTTTAAAGTTTACAGTATATAAAGTACTTCAGTTTATTTACATATAACATTTGTTTTAACAATAAATCATTTAAACAATAAAGGATTGGGCAAATGACTTTTCAATAAGACATTTTATTCTAATACTAATTTGGTATTTATTTTATAGTACCATCAAAGACATTGGTATATATTTGTACTATATTGATAATACCAGTATATAGATATTCTATTGACTTTTATTATATCAATTGAGATATAAAACAAATCAGGTGGTAGAGTTACCAATGACAAACTACCAAAGAGCTTGAGAGACTTAAAGAGAGGTGAAAGATGCCAAAGGGACATTCAATCTCATAAGTAGAAATTAAACTGACAACGCCATTGCTTAAAAAGTAAAAAGACTAAACGAAAGATTGAGCAACACGAACCCCACCAAAAACTCGGGGTGATTTCAGATGCTCCGGAAGGGTAAGCAGATCCTGCTCCACATGTGGCATCCGTAGTGTTGCTCATGTTAGTACAAACCCGGCGATAAGTTTAAGTCGGTAAGTCACATTCAAGGAAAAGGGGACGGGATCATAGTTACGACAATAGGAACATATCCGTTGTCATCTGTGAAACGGATATTCCATAACTGTCAAATGAGGTAGATATAAAAACCTAATGCATATGGTAAGATCTCCAATAGTAAGCAAAACCGTAATGATATGAGTAGTTTAAAAAAAGACCCTTATGTATCAATTATAAGGAGAAAAACCAACTTTCTATGTTCAAAATTACCATACAGTAACCGAAAAAGAAAAAAAAACCTAACATGCAAAAGAATGTAAATCAGAAAAACCAACATGGTGTGTATAAACATCGTCTGTAACTATTCTTTTGGTAGTAGTATTTTCAACATACTGAAAAAATAGTATTATATATTATGATTTTACCTTTTATATTTAAATTTGAGCAACAATTCGGTTGCATTTTCGTAAATAAATTATTTTATTTTTATTTATTCTTTTTTTATTAGAATGTTTTCAAAAGTCCTTAAGTTTGAAACAAATTTCTTTTCAAAGTGACCAATTTTGTTTAAGATCCTTCTTACTTTAAGTATACACGCTATGTATAAGTGTACCCTCTACGTTTTCTGTACTGAGGCAAACAACCTTTTTTTTAGTTTGTGCTTACGTACACACCTCTTGTATATGTGGGGTACCCCATGTATTACGACATTGATGTGTATAACTGAATCTTAATATATGTTGAACTGTACATCCACCTGGAATGTCACCTGCCTGATTTCAATTTGATTCATATCTCATTAGAGATTTGTTCTATCAAGAAATTGTTTTAAAATTATTCATTTTTATCAATATTGTAATGATAAAGAAAGTATCTTAGCAGATTACTTAGGTTATTATTGACAATATCCAACTATACGTTTTAATATTGACATTGATTCCTCTAAAAGTGAAATAATAGTTTCCGACCTAGTTTGTTATAAACGTATATAATATTTTGTCACAGTAGATTCTCCGCTACCATTTATTGTAGTAAAGAAATGAGAATGATTATGTTATTACTTAACATTGTCTGTAATTGAATTTTCTCTATTTCTCTCAACAAAAGAACTTTTTCTTTCCTTTTCTTTATTAAAAAGATGCGAACCTCTCGTGCCTGTCGTTGTAGATACAGGCCGGAATTGACTGACATGTATTAAGGAGAGGTTCGCATCTTTTTAATAAAGAAATGGAAAGAAAAAGTAGTAGCAATACAAGATAAAATACAATCTGAACGTTAAAACAAATTGAAGAGCAATAATAAAATTAGACAAGCATGATTTTTATTGATAGGAAGTTAATTATATTAATTATCAAAGCTTTATTCAATATTTCAAAGTTTTAAAGTCATGATCATATCTATAAGGGAGAGGTTCTCATCTTGCGAGCCAGCTTTAATTCAAGCTTATGTAGTAGTACTCGTTGATGCTATGGCAACGTAACTTTCTTGGTTGTTTTAGCCAAATATCGAACTGTCCGAAAGAAAGGCTAACTGTCAAGTTGTATACGAACAGATGTTCATATTATGTCCAAATTTATATAATAAATGTTGACCTGCTTTGGATGTTAATTTGTTCACATCTCAGTAGAGATTTGTTCTATCAAGGAATAGTTAATTATTCATTTGTATTAATATTGTAATGATAAAGAAAGTATCTTAGCAGATCACTTAAATCATTATTGACAATACCTAACAATACGTTATAATATTGACATTGATTTCTGTAAAAGTGAAATAATAGTTTCTGACCTAGTTTGTTATCAATTTATATGAAATATTTTTTTCACAATAAATTCTCTGCCACCATTTATTATCGTTGCATAGACAGGCCGGAATCCACTGACACCTATTAAGGAGATGTTTGCATATTTATAATAAAGAAAAAGAAAATAATAGAAGAAAAAAATCAAGATATTGTTTGCATCAACTTCTGTAGCAAGATGAACAACAGTATCCTATTTGTGTCATTCATAATATGGGTGTACCTTTTAACCTTAATAATCACGGACACCTATTTCGTTGAAACAAAAACACTCGCTATATATATATATATATATATATAAATGTCTAAGAATATAACTTAAACACGCTAATTAATACATTAAAAAGTTCTATTAGATTTTAAATAGAAATACGCAATATTTCGCTAAACAAATTAGCTTCATCAGGCGTGTGCATCTCTCAAGGTGAAATCGGATGCATGACAAAAAAATATTTTTGTAGCTCAAACTACACAGAAATTTAGTAAAAGTTTAACATATTTATTGATGTTCTATAAAAAAAATATATGTTTGTAGCTACAACTACATAAAGTTGGAGTAAAAGTTTAACATATTTATTGATGTTCGATAAATTGTATGAATTTCTATAAATTAATTTGTATGATATCAAGATTGATATTTAGATTTGTTTTAAATCTTTTTCGTCTCTCTCATTGAGTCCATCAGGTTCAAGAGTTCGTAACTGGTGCATCCAAAATCCTTTTCTTTTTTGTCTTCCTTGTGTATCCCAATTTTGGTTTTTCTCAATATATATATAGACACCTATTTCGTTGAAACAAAACACTCGCTATATATATATATATATATATATAATGGTTTACATTTATAAATTTTGACTTGGATGGAGAATTGTCTCATTGGCACTCATACCACATCTTCTTATATCTATATATATATATATATATATATATATATATATTTACACATTTTTGGAAGTTTTTTTTATCAATCGACATATCTAACTTTTTATCGTCCGTGATATTCATATCTAAGAAAAAGAAATTTCAGTTTCTAGTAATCAATGGTACCAATTCAAAGAGACTGATAAATTATTGTAGTTGCTGACTGTCCAGTGACAAATAATTCTTTGAACAAGATCGAACAAATAAAAAAAGAAGGTTTTGCAACGAAAGTCGACTGGGATGAAGGGCGGATATTTAACCGTCATCCGTCAAGTAATGAGGGAAGTGCCCTAAACAAATCAAGCAAGCACCTTCAAAAGTTTTTTGGCAAAGGGTTGTTTAAATCTAAGCATTGTCTTTAGCTGGCCGATGTGTCAAGTGTAACTATAGGGTTTCGTCTCTGAAAAAAATATTCATGTATCTTAGTATTATATTGAGGTATACATGTATAGATATTTCTAAAAGTGCCTCTGAATTTGACGTCTCCATTTAGACCGTTTAATAACAAATCAAGTATATCATGTAAAGGACACTCCACTTTTCTTACACAATATAAGAAAAGTATTTTGGTATGAATTTAAAGATACACTTGTGACTTTTCTAAGGTTTTAGCATAAGTAACTATACCCTGCACGGATGGACATGATTTATATGACCAACACAATAACTCTCGTTAGTGATTTTGACACAAGTAAAACTTTTTCAAACCAGAAGACATGGTTTCAGACAAGGAGATTATATCTTGTATTATTTGTGTTTAATTTATTCACACCTGTATAGATCTAGACTTTGGCTTGTTGTATTCTATAAACCCCAGTCTTTTGTTAAATTCTATATGCTGTCCTCAAGATGTTTTTTGGTGGTTTTTGTCGTTTCAGTTGATGTCATACTAACGAATACCCGACATCTATTAATCACAGAAATGCCGATCTGATATTTTTATATTATTCATCCTGTAGTGAACGGACAATTTTACCTTGTTTTTGGAAATTATAAAATTGCAACATAAATCAGGTGATAGGTTAATATATACAAGTACAAATATATGTCGATAATATTCATCTTCAACCAGTGATGGCAACATTTTTGATCTGTATCATTTAAAATACATGTGAAACATCATTTTACTCTAGATATTATATTGCGTTTTGGATTTTGTTTGACTTCTTGAACTTCTATGACTTATAAAAAATGAAAAGTGACATGGGGTACGAATTTTTAAATAACCGAACACTTAAGAGGATCACTATAACCTGTTTACAATGCATCGTACACATGAGACAAACATTATTTACAAAAAAACTACATAACACTGAGTTTATTACATATTTGTTGTGTTTCTGATAGCAAGTGTTAGTGGTTAGCAACATGATAGTCACAGATACTTACAAAGTATTTTCCAACTCATATTTCGGAGAAAAATATACCCAAACATGTTTTAAAATAGCATTGAAAGAGTTCAATTGTACATACTATTGTATTTTTCTCGCTGGTAGGTGAGAATGTAAGATTTAACGTGCTTTGTTATGATATTGTAATTATCATGTTTATTTATCTTGGCCTAATTTGTTTTGTGTGGCCTTATAAGATGTTTACATAATTGGGTTGTTTACTATTTGTTGGTGTTTACAAAATAATGTTTCGAAATTACTGGAACAATCATAGATACTGATGGAATGATTTGAACTTTCTATTTGACATACATAATGATTCCAGAATGATCATAATCTACGATGCGTAATTTAAACTTCTACAGTGTTCTAGAGATTTCCCATCTACAGTGTACTACAAGTTTGCCTTCTACAGAGTTCTAGAAGTTTCCGTGGTAACTATATATATAGATGCTGAATTGTACTGAGATCAGAAATATACTAGTATTTTAAGAAGATCTCTGGAGTTTTTAGATTGACACTTTTATTTACGCTAACAACATCATACTAGTTTGTGAACTTATTGGACATATGAATATTCCGTTGGATTCCGTTGCAGTAAAGAGAAGAATTCCGAATAAAGAAAAGACTTTAGAATTGGACATTCAGATATTTTAACAGTTAAGTTGACATTTCTATTTGTATAGTATTTCTTGTACAATTATATAATAAATCTTGTTAAATTTATCATTGATTTTTGTCTTTTGTTGGCTACAATTTAAAGGTGGTTTCTGGCCGTAACAGCTTACACTAACCGATAGGGTCGTTTACATACAATAATGTTCCTTGCAGAATGCCTGGAAGTTTTCCGTTGAAAAAGGAAGGAATATAGGTCTATGTATCGTGCCTATGTCATGTGTCCGAGACTGAATAAAGGAACATGTGTGTAATGATTCATAATCAAGAAGAAAAAGGTATTTACCGTAGCATACAAAAAGCATATATTGTATATATGTTTATGCAAAATTAAATAGGGTGAAATTTCTTTGGAGAAAAATTCAGTGTTTCTACTGAAACAAGTATATTGTTGATTGTTATGTGGTATTGGTGTTGCCAATTGCTGAAAGTCAAACAGTGACCTATAATTGATAACATCTGGTGGAGAGTTGTCTCAATAGCAAACATACCATATCTCCTTATTTATTATGGTAGCATTAAAAACATTCTTTAGTTAAAAATTTCCATGACTCTCATTTTGTAGAGACATTGGTTTCATTGATGAAAACTATATGTTGACCTGTAGATGACTTTTTTTGTTTTGTTTTGGTTGTTGGGTTGGTGTCTAATCATGCATGTAGCAGTATACTCAATATCACCTTTTATTATCATTTTTTAGTCTATTTGTATATTTAAAGCTTTTCACATATATATTTTATAATGTACAAATGTATTTTCTAAACTGTGAATTGACAGTGGATAGGAAGATACAGATTAAATTCTTTTCTCCTCCACAAGAAGAAAATTCCCGTTTTCACAAATAATATAAAAAAAATAAAAAAATAAAATGTGCGCCTATCCTAGAAAACAAATTCAAATAGACAGCTGTATTAACATGGCCAGTAGCACATAATACGTCCTTTTTACATTATGTATATTGAAATTGTTACTAAAATAAAATAGCATTTAATTAGAACCAAAATTCGTAAGGGGTTCCGCGGTACCTTGTGTCTCGCCTGCGATTATTGCTGTCAGTGTAAAAGTGAAATGTTGACTTAAGATGTGAGTTCATTTATCAGTAGTAAAATACAGAATTTTAAAAAAGATTCAAACATTTTCTTTGGATGCTCTTTTTTGGTCTTGACGATTACCTTCTGTCCAAGTTTCAAAACAATCCATGTAGGTTTACAATGTATCATGTCAGAGGTTATCATAAAAAGCTCTTGCCAAAGTTTCATAAAAAATCTACATGCATGAAGGTATGACAAAGTAATTGATGTGTTACAAACTTTAATCACAGACTGTATCTACTTGTTAATCGTAAAAAAACTAAGTCCATTTATCAGTAAAATCCATTTGATCAGATATATTCCACTACATGTGTTTATCAATCTATTTTGTAAACAAAACATTTAATAAAAAATGATAAATATCCGGATGAATAACAATTAGTGTAATAACACAACCAACCATAATACATGCTTTATACTAATGTAAACGAGGCCGAAATAAAGTACTTTTATTTGATGTATCTATTAAAAAATGTAAATATGTTAGTACAATTTTGTTTAAGGAAAAAAATAGGGAAAAATTAATATAAATATTTTCAAAATTTTGCTCTGGATACTGTATTTTGGTCATTAACAACTTTCTGTCCAAATTTCATAAAATTTCATAAAGATTTGACAAAGTTATTGATGACTGAGAAGCTTTAACCTCTGACTGAGTCTGAGTGTTAACTGTAAAAAAAACCTTAGTCCATTTAATAATAAAAAATCTAATTCCATTTATTAGTAAAACACGGAAAAATTTATTTTCAAAATTTTCCTCTAGATGTGTATTTGCTAATCAACAAGTTTCTGTCCAAATTTCAAAAATTCCATGAAGATTGACAAAATTATTGATGTCCAAAAAAACTTTAACCACATACTGCACCTAAATGTTGATGACGCCGACGCCAACGCCGACGACGGAATCTAGGATTGATATGTCCCGCTTTCGCGACATAAATGTCGAGCCTGGAATAGACCGGTAGACAACCATGCCTAGGGCGTATAAAGATTGTGTCAAATATGAATGTTAAAAGTCTTATAACTCTTGAATGACAAACCATAAAATTTTCCAAATCAAAAGGGAATCGACATTCACCAATCCTGACAAGTTTGTAGTAATTTGATCCTACATACTAGAGCTAGCGCATCATATTGTGAAAAAGCTTTTTTTTCTATTTGACGTTCAAAGTCCCATATAAACCATGATAACTCTAGAATGACACAAGAGAACTTTTTTTTAAATCAAACAGTTTTTTTTTTGTTTAAAAATTCCAACAATTTTGCAAAGTTTCCGGTAAATCAATCTATGCAAATTCAAGTTATGGTACTATATCTGAAAACTAACTTTAATCTGACAATTAATGTTCCTTAACTCTCAAATGACAAACCAAAAAATAAAAAAGAAATGATGGGAAGCTTTCTTTTATCAATCCTAACAATAATATACGGTTTGGAGGACTTCTACCTGTTTCAACTCTGAAACAACAAATCCACATAAAAAAAATTAAAGCGAGTTTTCTTTCGTCTATTCTAATGATGTAATTAAAAAAACATGAGAATTAGTTAAAAAAAAATTAGTAATCATACACTGTATGTAGTGTTGATCGAGGGACGGACATTGGTATACTATAATACGTCTGTCATCGATGGGCGTATAAGAATGGGAGACATCAGACATGACCATCGAGGAATTATTGTTTCACTATTAACTGACCCAATTTTTGTTGAAATGCAACTTTGAAGAGGTTCTATTTGGTGACCTCTTTAAACATTAGTAGTCATATGGTTTTCTTCTTCTCAAAATATTTTTGTTTAATCAGTTTGTATGAATTTTTTTCTTTTATGCCCAATAAGATGGGTGGGACCAAGGTGACAGAGACTTTTTTGTATTGGTTTTTGTTTGTTGCTATATTTCATATTTGTTGGTTTTTGCTTTTGCATATTAATCACTGTTGGGTTTCTCGTTTGAATCTTTTGACGTTTTGTTACATGTATGTCATGGCCTTTGTTAACTTACTTAGCGGTATGAGATTTGCTCATTGTTAAAGCGTGTACAGTGACCTATAGCTGCTAGCATCTACATCATTGGTCTACGCTATAAAATATTTGGCCTATTTAATTTTTTTGATTCGAGCGTCACTGATGAGTCTTTTGTAGACGAAACGCGCGTCTGGCGCAAATACAAAATTTCAATCCTGGAGATTATTTAGAAGGTTAACAGAAAGATTGGGACATTCTTCTTCAACAACTGGCTGGCGCAATATGATCTACAAAAAATAGTCAAACTGGCTTTACCCCTAATATGATGATGTTGGGAAGGGAAACAATGCAACCAGTAAATTTACTCTTGAGGGCAGCAGAGAGTAACATGGAAATAAACCAACCCTTTCAGTATATCAAAGATATAAAAAATGCATTAGAAAAGGCTCACAAAACTGCTAGAGATAACCTTAAAGCATCCCAATTCAAACAGAAAAGAGACTATGATGAAAAACTTAATCACAGGATATATATTAAAGGTAACATTGTATACAGAATAGATTCCGCTACAAAAATAGGAGAAAGTAAACAATTGCGGGCACCCGGCAAGGACCATACCTGATTGTAGAAGTACTGTCATCTGTTCTATATAAAATGAGAACAAGGAAAAGAGAATTGACAATCCACCACGATCAATTGCAACCTTGCTCAGATAGAGACATTCCGCAGTGGTTAAAGGACACAAGCCACCGTCTTCTTCAAGGTGAGGTAGATTATAGCCTGGGAATTGGCCAAGGTGAAGAAGAAAATATTTATGATTTGTCACAGTTAATTGGCGAAGATAATGACAGGAAACCAGACCATTTTGTTCATCAGGAGACAGAGGATTGTATAAACGAAGACCATGCCGGATCAACTGGCTTTAAGTCTTCTAAACAACTCCAAGATTTGGAATCTTTACTTATTTATACTGGAGAAATCGAAGATATTGGTTTAAAGCAGCATAATACAGGATTGGAAAACAGACATTTAGCTGATGTCAATTCAGATGATAGACATATTGTAACTAATTTAGATGGTGTAAATATGTTTTTAAATGATGAGAATACTGATATTTAAATGATACCTTCTTGTATGCAATTGATAACAACTATGGTGGTAGAATCAGAAATCGTCCAAAATATTGGACGACTATGATTTGTCTGATATGTTTTAATCATTGCCGGATAAACTGGCGTTTAAACAAAACAAAAAAAAAAAAAAAACATGTAGTAAAATTTTGTATATAAAAATTTTTAAAATAAAATAAGGGTAATTATGTACTTCCAGTATGGCAAAAAGTTGGAAAGATCAAACAGAAATGGAGGAGGTTTATAGACAGCACTATGAAGATCTGGATTATGATGAGGATGAAGATGAGAGAAGAGAGCAGGAGGAAGATTTAAGGATGGTGGTTGATGGGAAGATCAAGGAGAGAGATAGAAGAAAGCAAGAGAAAGAAGATGCAAGATACCAGCAAGTAATGAGGAAGGCTGATGAAGATCTTTGTGTACCGATTGTTATAACAAAGAAGCAGGAACAAGTGAGAGATGAAAGGAAGTATCGGCAAGTCCTACAAGAGGCAGACGAAGACATGTACACCTGTCAACACACAGACAAACTCGACCTCATAACGAACTCATTTCGTACTCAGTGCGTCTTTGATCCCTCCAACTACGATCAAATCAAAATAACAAGTTCTGAAAAGTTAGCAACACGTTTGTATTAAGTTCAAAACGTTCGCAGTAGGTTCTTAAAAAGTTCTACTTGTTTTGAGTACGTTTATTGCGTTCTTATGCCGTTCTTAAAACGTACACCCCGCCTTCATTGTAATCAGACGAGGTTTTAGTAAAAGATGCCGTTTTTGTACTGGTTGATCCCTTTGTTTACTAATACGCACAGAAACACAAATGACCTTGCAGCTCTTGGAAGACTGGGCATATCTTCAGTGAGATTTATTACAGTTCTAGTTTTGTATAGTGGGGAAATGAAATAAATATTAAATTTATGTATTTATTTTCATGCTGTAATTCAGTATCAAAAGATTTGTTCAAGCCTTACTGAACTATAAACTTTGTTTCAATGGGGTAACTGATTGGATAATAGTGGCAGTTTGACACGCTTTCATAAAATAATGTCATATCAGCTCCTGTCAACGTAAGAGCGCAAATCAGTACAAATCGTTCGACGTGTTATTTAGTCCATATCATTTGTATATTATTATCTGAACAACAAAATGAAAGGCAACTTGAAAAAAAAAACATTTCCTTTTAATGAATGTGTTACTTTGTATGCAGATGACCCATTAGAAATTGGGAGAGACGTCTTTACGTTGTATTTTCTTCACGAACAGTTTGACTTTTATAGCGACAAAACATATATTTAGGAAATCAGAAATTGAATTCCAGTGTTAGAGTTTAAAGGTAATTAATGTCATTCGCTTTAAAATAATATGTTTCTCTTGCTGAAATGAGATTTTACCTTCCCACCGTTACAAATTTTTCATTCATTGCTCCTCGGGATCAGGATCCCTCAGTGGGTTTGGGAACGCGATAACCGGTGTGTTTTGTTAGTACCAACTTTTTCCTTTGTTTTTTTGGTTTGAAAATTTTATGTTTAAGCTTTTTTTTTAAAGCTAATTCTAGATATGGCTTACAGTTTACATGGTTTAGATGTAGTAAAATATCGACTGACCAAAATGACGGGGTTTTGGAAGTCGTATTTGTTGTTGTTTTTTTTTTTTTTTTTTTTATTTTGGTATTGTATGCATTTGGGCATTTGTAAACATTTTCCAATCTGACCCCTGACATGTACAATGCCTTTAACAAACTGAAAAAAAAAATTAGACAAACAGATAGGAAATTTTGAATATATATGCTGACGGCCATATACAAAACGTCAATCTATGAAAGCGTGACAAACTGTTAAAAGTATCCAATCAGCTTTCCTATTAGATAATGTCATTATCATTATTCATCACCTACTCACCATGATGTCTCTTTTAATAACCTGCTGCCATTTATACATACCCCCATTTAAACCAAAACAATCGATGCGAAAGATACCAAAGGGACATTCAAACTCATAAATCGAAAATAAACTGACATCATCATGGCTAAAAAAGAAAAAATGACCAACAGACAAACAATTGTACACAAAACACAACGTAAAAACCAAAGAATGAGCAACACGAACCAAACCAAAACCTGGGGGTGATCTCGGGTGCTCCGGAAGGGTAAGCATATCCTGCTCCACATGTGGAACCAGTCGTGTTGCTCATGCTAGTACAAACCCGGTTATAAGTCTTAGTAGATAGGTCACAGAAAAGGGAGCAGGATTGTAGTTACGACATTAAGATCATATCCAGTATCAATTGTAAAACGGATATTCCATAACGGTCAACCAACTCGTGCTGGCGTCCGAAAAATTTACGAAGTGATAATTTCAACTTCACCACTTGGAACTCTTGGTTTAATAGCTTCCTTGTGAGCATTAACCCTTAATCAAGGAAATCATGAAAGGAAATACAAACCCTGGAATATCGTATCAACTGGGAGATATATACTCCGTATGCAGGCGCTGCTGGAATATTGCTACATAGAAAAAAAACATTTCCTTTTAATGAATGTGTTACTTTGTATGCAGATGACCCATTAGAAATTGGGAGAGACGTCTTTACGTTGTATTTTCTTCACGATAAGTTTGACTTTTATAGCGACAAAACATATATTTAGGAAATCAGAAATTGAATTCCAGTGTTAGAGTTTAAAGGTAATTAATGTCATTCGCTTTAAAATAATATGTTTCTCTTGCTGAAATGAGATTTTACCTTCCACCGTTACAAATTTTTCATTCATTGCTCCTCGGATCAGGATCCCTCAGTGGGTTTGGGAACGCGATAACCGGTGTGTTTTGTTAGTACCAACTTTTCCTTTGTTTTTGGTTTGAAAATTTAATGTTTAAGCTTTTTTTTCAAAGCTATTTCTAGATATGGCTTACAGTTTACATGGTTTAGATGTAGTAAAATATCGACTGACCAAAATGACGTGATTTTGGAAGTCGTATTTGTTGTTTTTTTTTTTTTTTTTGTCCTTTTTTTTTTGGTATTGTATGCATTTGGGCATTTGTAAACATTTTCCAATCTGACCCCTGACATGTACAATGCCTTTAACAAACTGAAAAAAAATTAGACAAACAGATAGGAAATTTTGAATATATATGCTGACGGCCATATACAAAACGTCAATCTATGAAAGCGTGACAAACTGTTATAAGTATCCAATCAGCTTTCCTATTAGATAACGTCATCATCATTATTCATCACCTACTCACCATGATGTCTCTTTTAATAACCTGCTGCCATTTATACAAACCCCATTTAAACCAAAACAATCGATGCGAAAGATACCAAAGGAACATTCAAACTCATAAATCGAAAATAAACTGACATCATCATGGCTAAAAAGAAAAATGACCAACAGACAAACAATTGTACACAAAACACAACGTAAAACCAAACAATGAGCAACACGAACCAAACCAAAACCTGGGGGTGATCTCGGGTGCTCCGGAAGGGTAAGCATATCCTGCTCCACATGTGGAACCAGTCGTGTTGCTCATGCTAGTACAAACCCGGTTATAAGTCTTAGTTGATAGGTCACAGAAAAGGGGGCAGGATTGTAGTTACGACATTAAGATCATATCCAATATCATTTGTAAAACGGATATTCCATAACTATCAACCAACTCATGCTGGCGTCCGAAAAATTTACGAAGTGATAATTTCAACTTCACCACTTGGAACTCTTGGTTTAATAGCTTCCTTATGAGCAGTAACCCTTTATCAAGGAAACCATGAAAGGAAATACAAACCCTGGAATATCGTATCAACTGGGAGATATATACTCCGTATGCAGGCGCTGCTGGAATATTGCTACATAGAAATGGAAAGTTCACAATTGGGAAGCTGAAATCATCTCTTTTGTCGTAAAGCTTTTTTTTCAACCGACCCTTATTGTCAATTTCTAGATGTAAGTCAAGATATGAGGCAGACTTAATTGTATCTGTTGTATCCTTTATCTCAAGTTCAATGGAATAGATGCGTTCAACAGTTACCAATTTTTACTTACTAAGTGAGAGAACATCATCTATATAGCGCAAAGTAAAGTTAAAGGATATTGCTAACTTCTTTTCTTTCTTCCTGAGCGGTTCCAATATGAAATCAGCCTCAAATGAATAAAAGAACAAGTCGCCAAGAAGTGGGACACAGTTGGTTCCCATCTGAATGCCGAATGTTTGTTGAAAAACACGTCCTCTAAACCTAACAAATATGTTGTCAATCAAGAAAATAAGGATCAATCTTGATAATGTCAGTTTCAGATATTTTTTGTTTGAATCAGAGTGATATTTTACAACAAGGATTTTTCTCTCCCAAGACATCTACGGTAACGTTGGCCATTTTCTATCAATTCCAAGTTTACTATCCACAGCGGCCACTGATATATTATAGAGAGAAAAAAAGGATTTTGAAAAAAGGGAAAGGGCTAAGAAAAAATGACCTGTCCCTAAGTACCTATGCTCAGCACGATGTTTTATGAACTGTTAAGGTTGTAAAGGACTTTTTGTAAACAATAAATGCTAGCACATCATGGAAAACAAGTGAGTAATCTTTGTTTAAAAATTTTATAACGGAAATCTCTTTAATAAAGTCAGTTGATTTTCTGCAAAAAATCTTGGCAGGGAGACGACAACATGGATAAAATAGTAATTGCCATACAGTGTGTCAGCTTATACAAAATTATAAAAAAAATCTGGTGTTATATCGAGTGACAAAGTTTAACTTATTTCTTTATCTGCAATGAAAAACAACGAAACCTTTTTTTGCGCGAACGCTGGCGTGTATAGATTTCACAACAATGTTTACCATACAGTATAAAGAAAGATGGTGTTACATAGAATTTTGAAATCTCTAACCTCAACTTAACAAAAATTCACAGATACTTCGTCATGTCTGATAATGATTGAATGGACAGACAGCTTACTTAGAACACATACAACTTATTGCAATGTTGCTTGCAAATGGAGTTCAACATATTACATCTATAATGCACACCTACCTTCTGTATTCGTCAGAAACAGCATACAGATTTCGGCAATAACACACATATATAATGATCATGAAACAATCAGTTACAACTGAATTCACTTACTTTACTTAAACTCGTAGATCATATGATGTTTAGATGAATAAAACGACAACTTGAGAAACTGCTAAATTTCTATCAAATATTTTGTCAAATTTGAAATGTTCAATGCATCAATGATTAATTGTATATGATCATTGCATTAGGTATTTCTCAACCTTTTAAATTTATTGTTTACTAATAAATGTAAACAGATTTCTCGTGTTTTGTATTTATCTGAAATAAGACACTGTGGGGTCGTAAAATAATAAGATAGTTTTGATTCTGAAACCGACCTTGAATATATAAAAAATAATAAATATCAAATTTTCTTTACGTCTCTATTTGAACAATACACTTTAAAGATATAATATTTAATACCATGTGAGGCATGACTGGATGACGTGTCTGGAAGTTCAAACACAAATATTCGCCATAAAAACCGATTTAGTGTAGAGGCGTCATTAACAGTCAGAGAAAAGCACGAGATGCTTACCTGTTATTGTTTTGTACATATCATAAGATTGGTCAATTGGTGTTTGCTTTACATTTAGTGTTAAATTTTAATGCATAATCAGGACAATAATAAATTGACCAGTTATAAAAATGGTTGGTTCTACAAAGTGGTTTGACTGGCCTGCTGAAGGTTAACAAACGTAAACGGCCACTGAAAAAAAATCAATGAAACAGTGAAAAGCATACTATGTAGATATAAGAAGATTTGGTATGAGTGCCAATGAGACAACTCTCCATCCAAGTCAAAATTTATAAAAGTAAACCATTATAGGTCAAAGTCTGCAGGTTTGGTAGAAATTCCCCTTGAAACGTTTGTAGCAATCTGAGCTATTAGCTCTGGCTATGATAATCAATCAGTCTTCTTCAAGTTTGATTATGGCCAGAATTTTACATTCGACTCAAAACTGCCATGGTACTCTACTTCACGTTTGTACACATTCTTGGATTGTAAACAAAACGATCAAGCGAATGAGTCCGATATTCTTATTTAGGTCAAGTTATATTCGTTAAGTGTACTGACTACAAGGACTATATGAATATCTGAATATTTAACATGTTATTGACTAACTTGTTACGTTCAAAAGGTCAATTTTTGTGATATACGTTCCTAAATACATAGTTCGAACGTGTTACACGTTTTTAAATGATAAATAGCATATGGCCTTAAAACACCTAGCTTTTTATCTGTTTTTCCAAGTTAAAGTTTGTCTTTGATGTCAGAAGTATTTAAAAAAAGTTATATATTTTTTTTTCCTTCCCGAAATATTAAAGTAAAGAAGAAATATGCGATCTGTATTTGTGAATTGAATTATCTTTTTAACCAAATGAAAACATGATTCAGATTAAGGTTTTATTGTTCTTGATGTGTTTGCATGTTAAATCAAAGTCAATCAGTATACCGCTCCGTCACGCTCTGTGAAGAATGTATGTAGACTGTTAATGGAGAAGCGCTGAGGGTACGCAGTCTGTTTTAAAAATAACAATAGACCGAAAAGGTATTTTCTGTCAAGTGGGTCGTTCAGTGTAAAATGTGACAAATTCGGACCGCAACTTGAATTTGAGAGTATGCTGAATAGGGAACCGGTTATCATTGCATCGAGGAATCACTTTCAAGTACCCTTCAGTACTTCAGTACTGACATGAGTTATAACAAACCTTTTCAAAATTGTCCGTTAATAAAATTTCGAAATTATATGAAACTAAGGTTTCAACTCCCTCAAGCAAAGTTGACCTTCGATGGATTTGGCTATTTTTTTATGTCCTTTTTGGTTATATAGCTCTTTTACTGTTTAGGTTCTTATACATTCTTGGCTTTTAAATAATCGGCTTTGAGCGTTCCTGATGAAGGTTATTCCAGGAAAGCGCTTCGGACGCATAAAATTTATAACATGTGTTCATTTTTTATATGTTTTCAAACGGTTCTTTAAAGTGAAAGAATATGCCATTCTCCCAAAATCACCGCGTATTTAGACATCTAGTACAGTTGACAGCCGAACTTTCATCAGGTTTTCCCTCTTGGATAGGAGAAATCCAAATACGTCTTTACCTTAGGTAATCATATGCAAAGGTCTGAATATAACAACGTATATGGAATGAATACATGTTTAAATGATAGTAATATAATATATTAAAATTTAACAGAAGGTTTGAAAGAAAACTCAAACAACAAAATTGATCTGAAATGACCCACTTAAATCGGTACACTGTACAATGCTGAAATTGAATGTAAATTATGTAAATTACAAGACTACGGATCAGCAAATATTGTACTTTTAACCTCTAGCTCACATTATAAGGTTGAACCCATTTCGTGTGTCCTTAATTGATAAACAGATGGTTAGTCAAGTTCGATGACCTTCTTTTATTAGTTTAAAACAGATATTACAAACATATTCAAATTAAACGTTACAATAAGTGGTCATCAGGAATCAGATAAAATACTTTATCCTTTATCTCTGTTAATTTTTTTTTAATCAGTCAATGGTATTGCAAATGTGGAACAAAATACTAAGATGAACGTTAGGACCGCCAATACACCAATGACGTAAATACTTTCTATTGTCAACTTTTCGTTGTTTTAATGTCTGCTTTCTTAGTAGTATATATCACTCAAATATGGACAAAAGAGATCATTTAATCTTGCAGTTATGAGTAGCAATTAAAAAAGTTAAAAAGACTCCAAATAGTACTTTTAAATATGTCGGAAACATGTATGTACTTTCATTCAGGAAATCAATAATTTTAATTTGTTGTACATAATATATGGGTTAAAAATATATGTGATGTGCTTTATGATGATAGAAAGTTATTTTGAAAAACAAGTATGATGGTAAATACAGTTTTACAGAAATTCAATTTACCATTCCAGTTTAAAAGGAAACAAATACCTGTACCAAGTCAGGAATATGACAGTTGTTATCCATTCGTTTGATGTGTTTGAACTTTTGATTTTGCCGTTTGATTGGGGACTTTCCTTTTTGAATTTTCCTCGGAGTTCAGTATTTTTGTGATTTTACTTTTTATATCATGCAACTTTAGACATAATATTTATGTGATAATTTAAACCAAAAAATAAATCTGTCAAAACAGAAAGGAGATAATTGAAAATAAATGTCAAGTTAACGTTTGATTGTAAATGGTGGCCTGTTTTGGTAAATAACTAATTTCATTTGATGAGAGGATACTTATCGGATTTTAAGTTTACTAAATTAACGGCTTTATTCCAAATCGAAATTGAAAATATTATCTATCATTTGATCTATCATTTCTACCTCATTGATATTCTTTTTTAGCAAGATATTTTTATGTTAAAAGTATATTTAAAAACACTATGATGTAGTACGTTATTAAGAATTTCATGATACGTATTGCAAATATAATAATGCGTTTAATTACAAAGAACTTTACCTTAAGATCGTTTTAGTCATTTTTGAAAAAGAAAATCATTAAAAAGGATATCTTTCAAATGTAATAGTGAGAGACAAAAGAGGCAGAAACACGAAAGGGACATTCAAAACTCATGTTAGTCAAAGAAAAACTGAAAACGTCCAGGTTGAAAAAATGAAAAGGGACGAAAAGACACACTACAGTCTACAAAAAATAATAGAACACAAAAGACTGTGGTAATGTCATGTGAATTAAATATATCTCAATATAGTTATAAACATAAAACACAAGTTGAATGTTTCTCAATACAGTTTCAACACACCAAATTTAAGATTTTATCCTAATTTTTTTTTATCTAGGACAAGCGTGATGATTTCAACTTTCCAATTTTCAACTTCCCACTTCTAAGCAGTTACATACCCTATGCTTCAGTTAATACGTTACGATCGTGCATGTTCAGACTATTAGGAATTGAGGGTAAAAGTCTATAATATTCTCTTGTGATTGAAATCCTTTGAAGTAATCATGTATTGTTTTCTGCACATTTTAACAGGATGCATATTTGGTGAGTGGCGATAAATAACCATGGATTACATTAAAAATGTATACTTTAATAACCAATAGCAGGTCATAATACTTTCATATGAGTCCACTGAGCATATCTGTCGTAACATATGAAAAATCAGTTATGTTTTAGCGAACATTGATAATCATTCATTTTTTAGACAAGACAAGACAAGTTTGTTTAAACCAATAAAGTTTTCCGTTATCTGAGCTCAACAATCAAAACAAATGAATCTATGATTATATTACTTGATACAATGAAATATAAAAAAAAAGACTTATAGTGTCATGAAATAATTTGACAGTGTTTATTGTAAGGCTATATAATGACATGTATGTAGAAAATATCACAAATATACCGAACTTCAAGGCAAATTCAAAAAGGGGAAATCCATACCGGCTGACAAAATCAAACGCTATTAATCAATGGTACTTGTTAAAAACAACTGCCATATTCCTGACTTGGTACAGGCATTTCCGAAGAAAATGGTCGGTAAAACCTGGTTTATTTTAATTAGCTTAACCTCCCAATTGTTGTTTATAGTTCTGTTATATTGACACCATTGGGTGAGCAACTCAAATAGATATACTAGAAGAATTAGGTAATTCGTTTAGAAAATAACACCTTTATTGTTCTCTAAAACCCATGCAAACACATCATATTGGAAAATTCATTTTTCAGATAGAAAATAACTTACAGTACTATTTAGCATGCAACAATTGAGGATTTATAACATAGAAAATAAAGTTAGGTAGGTAAGTGTGAATCACTTTAAACAAACATTTGATGTTTTTTGTTTTTAGTCGAAAATAATTTTGAGTTTAATCTGCAAGTAGATACATCATGTACATTGTGGGTTTACATCGAGAGAATAAACTCTGGGAGATTCTTCAATGCATGATTCCAATAACCTATTACAGTGTGGTAGTGCACTATCTAAAATTACCTTTGGTTTTCAAACATTACTTTTTTTTTATTTGTTTTGGTCTTCATTGACCTTCAAGAATCAATAAATTGTAGTTAAATATAAGAAACCATTAACTAAATTAACATGACAATGGCAGTAATTAAAACCTAGTGTTAAATAGTTTCAACGTGGTCTCCGGGGATGTACATGAACAGCTGCGGGTATTACTTACCTTATGGTGTGTGTTTGAACAGACAATTTACAAAACACACAAAGAATTTTAATATTGGAAATAAGTAAAATAGATAAATAGAATAGAGTTTAAGATATAAAAAAAATTGAAGAAACATAATCATATTACATCGTGAATAAACAGATTTATACATTTTGGTTTTTAAACTGTATTTTGAACATCGCGGTGAAATGAGGAAAACAAATAAAAGCCGATAAATACAAATTGATTTAATATGTTATAGACCTGACTATCCCTCTTATTTGTACGGTTCAAGCTCACTCAAGCTTGGGACAATGTGATCGATTGTCATAACTCTGCCGTCTGTCAATTTTTAAGTTTTTTAATTTCTTAGGAACCATTGAACATAATGGAATCGTAATTGCCAGTAATTTTTCTTTTTTCGAAATTTGTTCAGAGGAAATTTTAAAAAGCAATTGTAGTTTATTGATGTTCAAATAATGGTCTGATGGTAATAGAGCTCTTTTCTATTTATTGGATAAAAATCTGAGCGCAAAAAATTTTATCATTTTGTTAAGAAATATCCATGATTTCTTGTCTGTAGCCAACAGCCACCACAGACCATAACATTAATATTGAACATTTACAATGTATGTACCGAAGAAGAAATATTGAAATATTGAATCATCAATAACTTGTTAGGATGACAATTTGAAATTACCTGTACATTGACCATTTATACCTGTCATCTCATAATAATTCTTAGGATTTCATCGAGAATTTGCACATTGGAGTTTTTAGGTATCTATCGGGCATTTGATAAGCTAGAATTTCAATACATGACTATTTTCCATTATGTAAGTTTCTTTCCACTGTACATGCCGACAAATACAAATTTTCCTAGTTAATACACAACTGATTTTGACATTACACAAGGACAGGATGTTCAATAATGTTAACGACTCCAAGCATCAAAGATAAAATTTTAAAGAAACCTATCCCCCTTTTGTAGATATAACCACACAACTCGTACGGAACAAACAACAAAAAAGCGGTCAATGCCATTTAAATGAAAACATATTAAAGAAGAGGCAAAAGATCCCAAGTGGACATTCAAATTTATAAGTTTAAAATTAGAAATTAGAATTAAAATAAAAAGAAATTCTTTAAAACAGTTTATTCAGATTCAATCACAAGTTAGGGTGATTATATATACACATTGTAATATTTTCTCGATAATAAATATATGAGAATAAGATGTGGTTTGCTGTGACAACTATCCACCAAAGAACAAGAAAAGAGGGTGTAATCAATTACAAGTTACCGTACGACCTTCAATGATGAGAAAAACTCATCAAGTATTGTAAGCAATAAAAGTCCCATGACGAGCAGAATGTAAAACAATCCAAAATTAACAATTACATGTACCGATATGATTCAATCGAATAACAAAAAAAAATATTTTGCTATTTGTAACCTTTACAAATCTTTTGGCATCAGATATGATAGGAGATAGATAATGCTATTCGGAAAGAAAAAAAACTATGAATGTTTCATCGTAATGCGATCTACAGTTATAAATGCGTTGCAGAAAAAGGGCCGGCAACTATAGAAATGTTTGTAAGAACAAGTTCATCAATCGTTATCAACATCTTAAATCTTTAAGCATAAGAGGATTCACTTTTACTACTGAGATGCGCCCAGCATTATATTTTTCTTTTTATATCCAAATGTTTACAAATTGTGGGTACCATATAAAAACGACCAGCAGAAGTAATTTGCTATATTGTTCGCAAAGTGCAGTTTAAAGAGTTTAATTTGACGCCATTTAACTTATTTAAAATGGCTTTTTGTTGAATGTTTCGAAAATTTGAAAGATCTATTCTGATGTTCTAGTGTATGTTCTTATGACATCATGCCATTGATATTTTACAAAAATAAAGCGACAAGTATATCCGAAAGACCCACTTTAGTTAAGATTTCTTCACAAGTTGGATGGTCGTCATCACAGATTAGTAAATTAGTAGAGGGTCTGTGTATCTTAAATTGCAAGAATGTGTTGGTTTTTAAATTTCAAATGGAAAGTTTCTTGTTGTACATGAAACGGATTTATCCAGAAAATGCATACTATGGAAGACCACCATTCTAAAATGGAGAAGAAGAAGAACAACAACAACAACGACAACAACAACAACAACAACAACAACAACAACATCATATTTAACATGCATAAATCTCATGACGGAAACATGTTCGTGTGATAGGAATATAGACCTTGCTTTGTACTAGATACGTATTTAGAAATACGTATATGTTTGTACGATTGATAAGTATAACCTTTGAATTCTTTAGTCAAAAAGGCAAAATGATTTATTTTGTTTATACTTTATCAACAAAACTTTGAATTTGAAAAATCCTTACCTGGTGGACATCCTGGGTCAACACCAAAGTCCGATCTTACAAAATGCATAAAAGTACTCTTGAAATCCCCTGGCGGAGTTCTAAAGGGAAAACACTCTGGTCTACAAAACAAAGACAAACAACAAATATGTGAATACAGAGATGTCTTTGTTTTTATACAATGTGTCTACTTTTGTTCACATTCCATGAACACGAGATATATGCAGACAGAATTGTCGCAAACTCTCAAAATAGATAAAAAAAACTCGAATATTTACATGGTTCATGAGAGAAGTAGCAAACTATTCAAATGTTGTAAAAAATTATTTACACAAAACATTCTAGTTTACCATCTTGATCTCCAATTAAAACGGTATTTATGTATCCAACATTCATATATTTAGTTATGATGTTTCTTTTGTAAGTCTGGTTCGATATTTTGTTATGTCTTATGTTCGCTGTTGGAGACGACGTGGTTTGGTATTTATATATCCCGCTTTCGGGCATTTTGTTGTTACTTTCTTATACGTTTGGGCCGTTGGGTCATTTTGTTGTTACTTTCATTAATATATCTACCAGAACTAGAAATTAAAGAAACAACAGACACGGCTTCCTCCGCCTCATTTTTAGACTTTTACCTCTAATTTGACATTCACAGTCATCTCAGTACCAGAATCTATGACAAACAAGACGATTTTAATTTTGAAATTATCAATTTCCCCCACCTTAGTAGCAATATACCAACTTCACCTGCATATGGAATATACATTTCCCAACTTATTCGGTATTCAAGAGCTTGCAGCTCCTACTCAGACTTTGTAAAACGCCACAAGTGTCTGAGCAGAAAGTTGATGAACCAGGGGTATGTCAAAGAACGTCTCGTCTTTTTTCTAAAAAAGTTCATCGGAAGGTACCAAGACCTTGTTGATAAATATTCCGTATCAACTTCACAAATAATACACGATGGTCTTGAAGTATAGATTCTGCGTACTGACGTTGTTTATCATCTTAATAACGTGTTATAGTATTCTTTTATTTGTGTTTATAAATATTACTTTTACTGTTAAGTCTGTTTTTTGAGATATCCATTTGACGTGACTGTGTACTTATGTATCCCGTCATACTTTGAACGACAAAATTATTTTATTTATTAATATTACTTTTACTGTTAAGTCTGTTTTTTAAGATATCCATTTGACTTGACTCTGTACTTATGTATCCCGTCATACTTTGAACGACAAAATTATTTCATTTATCAATATTACTTTTACTGTTAAGTCTATTATTTGTGATATACATTTGACGATTGCTCTGTTCTTATGTATCCCGTCATACTTTGAACCACAATATTATTTTATTTATTAATATTATTTTTACTGTTAAGTCTGTTTTTTGTGATATCCATTTTACGTGACTCTGTACTTATGTATCCCGTCATACTTTGAACGACTAAATTATTTTATGTCTACCTGTGCGAATTTCAAACGCGCGATTTTACGCCAGTATTTAAAACCTTCCATCCTTTATGGGTTGATTTTACATAGATAAATAAAATCGTATAATAAAGAAACAAAATGAGGATGTTAAATTTGATATATGCCTTTTTGTGCTTCTTCGTTACATTTGTTAGTTTTTATAGTGATTAAGGTGATAACACAATGTTGACTGCTGTATCCCTATTTTTGATATTTGTACCTATTGTGTCTGTTTGTTTTGTTCACGCATCGTTGTCAATATAATGGAATTTGATGCGACTGTCATACAAGTGAGAGGTTTAGCTAGCTATAAAACCAGGTTCAATCCACCATTTTCTACATAAGAAAATGCCTGTACCAAGTCAGGAATATGACAGTTGTTATCCATTCGTTTGATGTGTTTGAGCTTTAAATTTGATTTTGCCATTTGATTAGGGACTTTCCTTTTGAATTTTCCTCGGAGTTCAGTATTTTTTGTGATTTTACTTTTTGTGCTGAGTTGTTGTCTGTTTATTTATTGTTTGGTTTGAATTCTGTATTTTCGGTACATTTCACATATGTCTCATTTGTCAGTATAGTCGAGTTACTCGTGGTTCGTCTACAGAGTTTTTGTTTTATGTTGTTTGTTTTCATGTATGTTTACTGTTTGGTCTAACATAATCTTGCCTTACATTACAGTTTTTTATTTTTATTTTATTTTCGTTATGTATGTGAAAGTTAAGATAAAAAATCAGCTTCTTCATTTATATGATTTTAAGTTAAAACAACTATATGCACAGGATTTTTTTTTTTTTTTTTTTTTTTTTTGTATACTCAGTTTTGATTTAGAAGAAAAATCTACATGGTTAGAAAATAGCAATAATAACACCATTAAAAATTACATAATATAACACCATTACAAACTCAATTCCAATTTATATTCTTGTACGGGTCTATAAAATAAACAAATCTATTTTAGAAAGTTAGCTGTAATAATATAAAATTCACAAAAAATACGTCACCTTTTGTGATCCATTCATGTGACGCGCAGTCTATATTTCGTTTGTGGTGTCCTGGTGTGCTGTCGTAAATTAATGGGAGGTGTCCGTTGTTATTCTGCGGTTTACATGTTGTCATGTACTATTATATTATTTATTTATGTATTTATCTGTGCTGAGTGTTCTTGCGTTTGTTTGTACTGTATTCCTGTCACGTAGTGTTGTCATTTTAGCTGTATTTTAAACATTGTCGAATAAGCGTGAGGTTTGGCTAGCCATAAAACCAGGTTCAGCCTATCCATTTTTTCCTTAAAATGACCTGTACCGAGTCAGGAATATGGCAGTTTTATCACACAGTCTGTTTCTAAGTATGTTGGCGTTTGCTTTTGTTGTAGTTCAGTGTTTCGGTTGTTCCGTTGTTTTCCTCTTATAGTTGATGTGTTTCCCTCGGTTTTAGTTTGTTACCCGGATTTGTTTTTGCTTAATCGAATTATGACTATTGAACAGCGGTATACTACTGTTGCCTTTGTTCATTGAAGTCTTTTATTAATTACCCTAAAATAATAATGTAGATTGTTGTGTTTTTACAACTTTTGTTAATTTGACATGGGTAGCATAATGTAATTAAATAGTAAAGTGTAATCTTATATACCTAAAATGTTCAATCATAATTCTTAATGCGATACGAAAACTCGAAACTTCCAAGTTTGAACTGTCACGTTGGATGTGAGAAATATCGTTCTACCATGATCAATATACTTTTGCAAATCGTTCCTTATTTCAAGAAAGTTGTTCAAGCCTAATAAGTATTTTCATACATGAACTGGGGAAAATATATATTTCTGCATTGTTATTACACTTGACAACACGAATCATGTTGTATTCGGATGTAACTGAACTAAAGAAATTGAGATATGCAATTATTTCAATTTGATTAACACATAATCTGAAAAACTAAGAAAAATGCAAAATGCCGTTATAGTACTTATTATTTGAATTTCATCCAAACCAAATGGTTTGTTTACATACATGCACATTACACTGAAATTACCTGACAACCGGAACATCTCCGTTGCAGCAAAGTATATCTTGGTCACCGTCTACAAAATAATAGTAAAACAAATTTCAATTACGCAAACAATTATGATTTCTAAACATACGTTAACATTGACCTTTGGATTTCTAAACATACGTTAACATTGACCTTTGCATGTTTATGTGGGATATATGTTTCTTATACGAATTTGATTTGCCATTTCCATTATTTTTCCACACAAAAAAACCAGGAAATTTGGAAACCCTAACGTAGCAGTGCTGTTTAAAAATTATCATTTCAGGGTGTCTAGACGTAAATTACTTGAGTAACGTGTTCATATCAATACAAAAAAAAAATTATGTTATAGAGCAAAAAAAAAATTCGCTTGAAATATTATACGTCTTTTATACCGAAAAAAAATTAGAATTTACCTTTAAGTATAGGTGTTGATATAAAATCGTGGTCGACAAACTGTCCAAAATGAGTTAAGGATACACTAAAAATTCTACTTCTAGTTGGAGATACACCACCATTCAGGACAGCGTTAGATACGTCATGTGGACTAGGAAGGAGGGGTCCAGGCACACTACGTATACGTGGAACAGAGCCAATGTTTAATGCTACAATAAAAAGATATGTCAAAACTGTGTTCTGCATGTATATCAATTTACATGTATACATGTTTCAAATCGCATTGAAAACAAAAGTCAGAAAAGTAAACAATATATAAAAGAGTATAAAGCTAAACTCCATACTAAGCAAGACATTACAAGTAAATATTTGAAATATAATCGATGAAATATTGCATACTTATTTTATATCGTTCAATTTTTCAACTCTGTTGAAATGATAAACTTACGATCACCGTATGTAGGGGAGAGAAATCTAGCTTGATTTGTTATAGAGGCTCCCCATAATGGATTGTTTAAGTTGTTGCAAGAGCCATTCTGTTGTTCGGTAGCGGCCGTTAGGATTACATACAGGGCAACGAACTGCACAGTATGGAGCCATATGTCTGAATTCAGCTGCGTCAGGTGCAACACCTCCAGATCTGTAAATTATCATATTTTACATGCGACAGAAGGAGACAGATAGGATGTAGGTAGTTTGGGGTTTGATGTAGGAGTAAACCTTTTTTTGGTTACCTCGAAATTACTTTGTTTTGTGTTTTGTATTGCTGTCTCATATTCACATACCAAACATACCAAACATCTTTGTTATGGTTATTCTGGTATGAATGAAGCGGATTTAAAGTGTCTTATATTCTTTGAATATTTATATGAAATTATAGGTTCTCAGATAATAAATCAAATTCGATTTGATTTCCAAATTAGAAATATTTTATTCAAACGGTAAAGGTTATCATTGTTTCATTCATTTGCTCATTTATTATTTTGTTATAAAATAAGCAAGTCTAAAATTAAACATACCCTCTGGTAAGTTAAACTTTGTGTCATTAAAGAAGACTGGGGGTATACATCAATGAGATAGCATCATTGCGACAATTGAAACCAAAGACTTGATATCTAGAAGTCAAAGTACATTCCTCAACAACAGACAGGTGTCTGAACAACATGTCAAGCAATAATGTATGTATGTACTGGTAGATTTTTTCCGTTATTTGGAGCACCCCTCGAGATCTGCGAGGGTACAGTGGAATCCGTGTATACTCTCTATCGGGATTAATGGAGATGTGTCACTAACATATTTACATCAGTATTATTTACAAGAACAATCCCCATCCAACTATCTACACAAAGGGAGTGCTAGGACACCACTCTTAATCCTCCCGAGTTTTATAATAAGTCGTGAATACATTAAAAGAGACATGACACGATTTATTTTTGATAATTATCCAACAAAACGCATGAGAGTGATAAATAATGATTCTGTGTGATGCCAATGGATTCAACAATATAATAAAAAAGAAGAGTGACACAATATTTCCGTTTTTCGAAAGACCAGCAGACTCAGGAGGTGTGAATTTTGGACTTTGTACCAACCCCAAACTACACTTTGTTCCGCCCACTTTTCCAAGAAATCCAGAGTTGGGGGGTCTCGGGTGCCATGCCATTAGTTCACCATAGGTAACAGGTGTGCGTACAGGTGATTCGCAATTGCGGGTCTCGTTTGAAGTTGAAAGCTGCAGGTGTCACGCCACATGGAGTGATTGATAAGACATATTTATTACGCAATATTACTTCATATGCTCTGACTTTGTGTGCATCCATGAAGTAGGTTTTGACGTAGGAAAAGGTAAGGTAGGAGTGTATTATTTTTACAGTAATACAGGTATAACGACCTGCTGTTTAATGCATACCTGTATGGCCACACAATACCCTAAGCCCCAGGTATTTAAAACCCCTACCGGTTCTGATAACTAATATACAACCTGCATATAGATCTCATTTTTTGATATATATGTCTCTGATGAAAATAATATGCAGATATCAAAAGGTTTATTGCAGTATGCACTTTTCAGAATTGATTTCTTGAGATAGAAAAAATAATGTCCTGTATGCATGCAAGACTATAATTTCAAAAGAAAATCTCTGTCTCCCCTCCCTGTTTTCAAATAGGAAATGATAGGAGAATGTGAATCATATATCTTTCACATTCTAATATTAAACATCTGATATAAATATTGACAACAAGATTAGTGAACACCCAGTTTTAGTTGGATTTGGCAGATACATTGAAATATGAAAAGAGATCCGATATGTCTAGTTGGTATAGAATCAAATGATTAAAACTATTTCTTTTTAAAATGGAAATTTAATATTAAAGAAAGTGTCGTTTGAACCAATTATTTGGTATAACCGTACAGCCTTCAACAATGAGAAAACCCCATACAGAATTTTCGGCTATAAAAGGCCCCCATAGGAAAAATGTAAAGCAATTTAAACGAGAAAAATAACGACACGATTTATAACAAAATAATTTCCGAAGAACAAAAATACAGAAATGAACAATCGACAACCACTGAACTGCAGGCTCCTGACTAGGGACAGGCACACACAGAATATGGCAGGGTTAAACATGTTTGTGAGCGCTCAGCCCTTCCCCTTACTTGGGAGAGTGGTCTAACAGCACAACATGAGAACAAACTATAAAAATTAGTTGCAATTGGCTTAACTCAAAAGATTGGTACGAAGTACAAAAACCACTAAGTTAACATAAAAACAATAGACATAACGCACCGAGATAAGAGTACTCGCAGTTACCGAAAGCTAGTTCAAGTCCAATTACTAATAGATAAGTCATGATCTACCAGACTGAAGTCTGTTACATGTATACATTTTCATGTTCAGTCCCGATTGGAAATTCTACATTTTGATAAAATGACCTATATATGAAGAAAAGTTTTTTGCATATATGAAAAAGGGAATCATGTGTCGCAAATATTTCCGGAACATTTTGCTGGTAGCAATAAACAAATTAAATGCTAATAGTTATTTGGGAGAGGTTGGAAATATGTGAATTTACTTCTTTTGCCTATAATTTGGAGTCGGATTCATAAAGGTCTGGTTGGAATTGCATAGTTTAGAAAATGTAAGGTTTGTATAGGTAAATAACATTACACCAGACTAAATTACGCTACAGGTGCCTTATTACCTTTCTGTGGTCAAGTATGCTATAGATGTGAAAATTTAAATACTAAAACAACAGCCTCCAATAAATGTTGACATAATGGGGAAAAAGGTAATACAATTGTTATTTGAAGACTCCTCAAAGCAATAAAAATGTGTCCTGTCTATTCAATTGTGAGACAAAAATCTTCCAAATGCAGAAAATTAAAAGTTGCATATGTCAAAGTGTGATGTATGGTTTCCAACCAAAAAATATATATATTGAGGCATAAATTTTTATGATAATTCATAACTATTAAAAGTCTTTCCGTAACAAAAAAAAAAGTAAAATCAAATAAGTTTCATTAGCGAACGCCTAATTTGACTTTTACCACCTTTTTTCTGCTTCCAGTGCACACATATAACGTTACTGTAACAGAGAAAAAACAGACTATTTGATCATCAATAATTAGAAATATATACTATCGATCATGACGGATTGTACTTTTATTCGGGAAAAAACGACAGAAAGCGCTCTTTCAAGTTTATTCATCAGACGAACCAATATGTACGGTAACAAACCGATCGGTATTGACTGAAAAATCAACGAGGTTGGACTCTTCGCATGACGAATTAATGTCTTTTTCTTGGTTTTTTTCCGTACTCAATAGCTCAAATTGATGAGGTCAATTGTCTTTAGTTTGCCAGTAATCGGAAAAACTGTTATCAATACCGTTCATCGTGTAACTGTTCACAAAAAGTGATCCACATCGTCCAGTTTGCGATATTTTCTCAGCTTGTAATATATGACGTAAGCACGATCACGTGATCGTTATCTAATTACAAGTCATTGATCAGGCAAGCGCTAGATTCTTTGACCTAAAAAAATGCTGATTGATCAGGTTTTGACCAGCAAAATTGTACGAAATATGTGTCAAGACTTTTTTATTTATTGATTTATTTTTAACAACAAGTGTGGACACAGATTAGAGTGGATAGTATGTTTGGATGTTTGACAGTGTTTTCGGACAAAAAGATTTCACTGGTTTTTCCCCATGGGGTTCTATGTTGAACTGTTGTGCAAAGTGACAGCCAACCTGTACCAAACACTGAAAATAGCAGTGTTTTTTTATTTAATATTGAGTTTAAATGTTCGACTGCCATTGAGGAGACACTACTTTAAATCAGTGCCGACCGTTCATAGATTTTATTTAGCTAGACATTGCTTTTAATATCAAATCTACATATTGGCCAACGTACAATGAGTGCTTCGTGTATATAAAATTAACATTCCTGTCAAAAAATTTTGTGCAAGTGCAACGTTTCATTGGAGGATTTCCTTTCAACATTTTAACTTTGAAATAACTTCTTTGTGCATGTTCATACATTAACATTTTGATGATCCAATAAGGGAACACAGCTAGTTGAGTGCTCCAATGCTGGAGATATTGGAAGTGGAAGATTAGAAGGATTGCCAAAAGATTCCGATAAAATAAGTTCCAAAATTTGATTTTGGATAACAGCAAAAACTCAAAATAAGAAGAGGATCACATTAGGTGCATTTCTGCACGATGTGATTTTAGTATGCAAGATGGTGTCTGAGAACCTGCATGCATGTAATATTTGTATGGTTCTATTTATGTTTCTATGAGGTGGTCATTTCTTACTTGGGTTTGTCCACATAAAACTGAAAATTTTTTCAGGATCTTCCCAGTATCATAAGTAGAAGATTTTGTTTAAATGTGGAAATTGTTTCTATGAAGATATATTATGGTTTTAAGTAACGATAATATACCAGATCCGGCAGGTTCCTATACAGATGCTCATAACTCCTACAAACTGATTTAAATTATTTTAGATATGAACAGGATTGACGGACAATAGGATTAAAATAAAGGAGCATAACTCTAGAACGGTTAAAGTGACGCCACCAAAATTCAAACTTGATCTGTGTTTTGTGGTATTAAGCATTGTGTATAAGTTTCATAACATTTGGTTGAGGCAAACTCA
Organism: Mytilus coruscus; assembly: GCA_017311375.1. Lineage (NCBI taxonomy): Eukaryota > Metazoa > Mollusca > Bivalvia > Mytilida > Mytilidae > Mytilus > Mytilus coruscus. The sequence goes on along the minus strand of CM029599.1, from coordinate 3,741,294 downwards.
AGTTAGAGAATGGAAACCAATTTTGGGACGTACGGACGTACGTACGTAAGTACGTACAGACGGACAAGGGTAAAATTTAATGCCCCCTCCGCTACGGCGGGGGCATACAAATTTATACTTTCTATCACTGATTACCTGTATATATGTATAAGGGAGCTACCATTTGATTTTTTTTGGGGGGAGGGCTAGGTTGAAATTTGAAAAAAAGACAGGACAGGAGTTTTGAGTAAAAAAAAAGCAGGATGAGCAACTTTGCAAAAAAAAAAAAGGCAGGATGACAATTTATGTAAAAAAAGTCAGTGTTAACTAATACAAAAAAATGCAGGACCGAATAGAGTGAAAAATAAAAAGGCAGGACAGAGAATACAACTAAAATAATAAATGGAGAATATGTCCCCATGGTCACAGATGATGCCCCCGCTTGCATACAACATTATAAAGGGACATAACTCAAGAACCATAAAAGTGACGCTACCCAAATTTGTACTTGATCTGAGTTTTAAGGTAATAAGTATTGTGTATAGGTTACATATGTTTGGTTGGGGAAAACTTAAGTTACAGGACAAATTTGTACTTGATCTGAGTTTTAAGGTAATAAGTATTGTGTATAGGTTTCATATGTTTGGTTCGGGAAAACTTAAGTTACAGAACAGAAACTAAAAATTTCGCAATTTTTCGATTTATAAAGGGGCATAACTCGATAATGATTAAGTTTCATAACATTTGGTTTAGGCAACTTAAGTAAAAGAACGGAAACTAAAAATTTTGCATTTTTCCATTTATAAAGGGGCATAATTCAAGAATAGTTAAAGTGACCCCACCAAAATTCAAATTTGATCTTTATTTTGTGGTAAGAAGCATTGTGTATATGTTTTATAACATTTGGTTGAGGCAAACTTTAGTTAGAGAACGGAAACTAAAAATTTTGCAATTTTTCCATTTATGAGGGGGCATAACTCTAGAACGGTTAGAGTGACGCTACCAAAATTCAACTTGATCTTTATTTTGTGGTAATAAGCATTGTGTATATGTTTCATAACATTTGGTTGAGGCAAACTTAAGTTAGAGAACAGAAGCTAAAAATTTTGTAATTTTTCCATTTATAAAGGGATATAACTCTAGAACGGTTAGAGTGACCCTACCAAAATTCAAACTTGATCTGTTTTTGGTGGTGATAAGCATAGTCTATAAGTTTCATAACATTTGGGTGAGGCAAACTTAAGTTAGAGAACAGAAACTAGAAATTTTGTAAGTTTTCCATTTATAAAGGGGCTTAACTCTAAAATGGCTAAAGTGACCCTACCAAAATTCAAACTTGATCTGTTTGGTGGTAATTAGCATTGTGTATAAGTTTCATAACATTTGGTTGAGGTAAACTCAAGTTAGAGAACGGAAACCATTTTTGGGACGTACAGACGGACAAGGGTAAAACTTAATGCCCCCTCCGCGACGGCGGGGGCATAACAACAAATGCAGGACAAAATTTTTTATCCTAGCTCTCTCTCAATCCAGTGATATACTTTGTAATAAAAAGTAAAATCACAAAAAATACTGAACTAAGAGGAAAATTCAAAAAGGAAAGTCCCTAATCAAATGACAAAATCAAAAGCTCAAACACATCAAACGAATGAATAACAACTATCATATTCCTGCATTGGTACAGGCATTTTCTTATGTAGAAAATTGTGGATTGAACCTGGTTTTATAGCTAGCTAAACCTCTCACTTGTATGACAGACGCATCACATTCCATTATATTGATAACGATGCGTGAACAAAACAAACAGACACAATAGGTAAAAATGTCAAAAATAGGGATACAGCAGTCAACATTGTGTGTTCATCTTAATCACTATGAAAACAAACAAATGTAACGAGGATGCACAAAAAGGCATACATCAAATTTAACATCCTCATTTTGCTTTTTTATTATACGATTTTATTTATCTATGTAAAATCCACCCATAATGGATGGAAGGTTTTAAGTACTGGCGTAAAATCGCACGTTAAAAATTCGCACAGGTAGACATAAAATAATTTTGTCGTTCAAAGTATGACGGGAAACATAAGTACAGAGCCACGTTAACTGGATATCACAAAACACAGACTTAACAGTAAAAGTAATATTAATAAATAAAATAATATTGTGGTTCAAAGTATAACAGGATACATAAGTACAGAGTAACGTCAAATGTATATCACAAAAAACAGACTTAACAGTAAAAGTAATATTAATAAATAAAATAATTTTGTCGTTCAAAGTATGACGGGATACATAAGTACAGAGTCACGTCAAATGGATATCTCAAAAAACAGACTTAACAGGAAAAGTAATCTTAATAAAGACAAATAAAAGAATACTATAACACGTTATTAAGATGATAAACAACGTCATTACGCAGAATTTATACTTCAAGACCATCGTGTATTATTTGTGAAGTTGATACGGAATACTTATCAACAAGGTCTTGGTACCTTCCGATGAACTTTTTTAGAAAAAGGACGAGACGTTCTTTGACATACCCCTGGTTCATCAACTTTCTGCTCAGACACTGGTAACGTTTTACAAAGTCTGAATAGGAGCTGCAAGCTCTTGAATACCGAATAAGTTGGGCAATGTATATCCCAAATGCAGGTGAAGTTGATATATTGCTACTAAGGTGGGGGAAATTGATAATTTCAAAATTAAAATCGTTTCGTTTGTCATGTGTATGTCATATTCGAGGTATAAGTCTAAAAATGAGGCGGAGGAAACCGTGTCTGTTGTTTCTTTAATTTCTAGTTCTGGTGGATATATTAATGGAACCCAACCAGAAAAGTTCGGATTGTTAATGGAAAGAACATCATCAATATATCTGAAAGTGAATTTAAATAACCTGGCTTCTTTGGTCTTCTTTTTTTTTTTACAGGTGTCTGAAGGCACTCCGATTCATATGAAAATAAGAAGAGGTAGGCAAGGAGAGGCGCACAGTTCGTTCCCATAAGAATGCCGACAATTCAAGCATACTGATCACTTGTTCCTCTGTGTAGCATGTTTTACCCTTTTGTTCACTATTAACAAAATATGCTTTATGGTATCCCAAAGTAATAAATTTATAGCGTAAACTACCATTTTCATTTTGAAAGTATTGTGGATTATTTCTTTTAAACGGTTTTTCAATTTCACATGGGGAATGGTGGTATACAAGGTTGAAAAATCAAAAGTTTTGATAGAACTAATTTCAGAAAAAGACCGAGATTTAAAATTATCCAGAAGTTCTTTAGAGTTTTTAAGAATCCACATATGGTTAATACCACTACGCGAGTAAACAGTTTCACAGTATTTCTGAAGACCCTCTTTCACTGCGGACAGAATTTTAGTCAATCTAATGGACAATTCTTTAGTGGAACATGCAGATGAGCCGGCAATGTACCGTTGTTTGTACGGAATTCTGTGAAGTTTAGGTATCCAATACAAACAAGGTAAGTCCTCCGATTTGTTGTTCAATGCAATGTTCATTGAAGCCATGAAGGACTTATGATTCGCCAAAATCTCATCTTTGTCAAATGATATGTTTTTGTATGTGGAATTACCTGAGTGCTCATTTATTCCTAATTCTTTTACAAGACACTCGTAGTAATACGGTTTACATATAAAGACAATATGATTTGAAGCTTTGTCCGCAGGAACAACAACATACTTATCATGAAGAGATGATAGACAATTCACAGCCTCTTTGTCTCTGAAAACGGACTTTGGTCGATCATTCACACAGTTGTCAACCTATGAATGCGACGTTTTATCAGAGACCTGATTGTTTTGACCCATTCTGACAAAGTGTCCAGTTGAACTTCTTCTCGTTTAGCCCATGCTCTGGCATAGTCCTCAATGGAATCCATAATTATTTTGAAGTTATGGTTCCAATTGATGTGTTGGGGTTCTTTAAACTTAGGACCATGAGAAATCACCTTCATGTTGAATTATGTTTAGATCCCCAGTAATAACATGGCCAGAGGGGCTGTATTTGTAAGGCGAGTGGGAACAGTCACATGTCAGAGAGTTTGTTACGTATTGTTCTAAATCAAGGTCTTGTAATGCTTGTTTATAGTTAAATATTTTGGGTGCAATGGTTTTGGTGTAACTGTTGGATACAATAGGAACAGACTGATTTTGAAAATAAATAGGAATTTTAGATGTTACCTCCTTGTGATGTAGAACGTTGCTGATGTTGATTGCATCAATTCCTCTATTGGTAAAGTAAAAGGAAGAATTTCCTCTTTTCCTCATGTAAAGGTTCCGATCTTACTGGTTTAAAAGACGGAAAGAGCTACATCACAAATTATACTGACAAGTCTGTATATTGGAGAAAATGTATTTATGCATCCTTTGTCAAGTGCATAACCTCTCAAACATTTTAGAAAATTAACAGGCAGTGAAAAAAGAAAAGTTCTAATGTAATGTAACCCTAGTGGATGATGAAGATGAGAAAGAAGGTCATCAAGGCTCCCAGAGGGCGATCTAGATTTGGAAGACTTTTTTACTTTAGGCCGATGGTAATGTTTTTGCCCATGACTACGTTGGTTCCGTTAGGTAGTATTAAATAAACTCATTACATTAATATCACTGCAGGCTGGACTAAACAAATTTCCTACTCCTTTGACATTATCATTGCAACCATATGGCATTGCAGTACCTAGTTCCCTTATCCAGAAATTTTCTCTATCTTTTCTGAAAGGAGTACTAAGTACAGAGCTATTTGTGTGGCGATAAATATTCTCGATGATGCGTACTTTCATAGATAAAGAAGGATCATGGTCCGGTTGATTAAAATGACTATAAAGAACCCTGAATTGCGGATCTTTATTATCAGACCGGTGTTGATTCATCCTTTTACGCAAAGTTTGTCGAGTTTCACCAACATAAAGTAGTCCACACAAAGTACATTCAATTCCGTACACGACATTGTCCGTGGAACAGTCCAGAGGCTCGAAAGATTTAGTATAATACGTTTTTCCTGTTAAATTACTGGTAAAATCAGGAGTCGTGATTAACATATTACATGTCTTACACGTGCTCCTTTTTCCTTTTTTGTGTTTACAAGAAGAAATGATAGGTGTTGATTCACTTGTAGCAGGTGTATTCAAACAGTCGAAAATATTAACGCAACATGGCTTCAATTTATGAAAAGTAGTAATTACCTTCTGGCTGAATGTACGTCAAATCAGGGGTATCCCGGAGGATATTCCGTGGAACACACAAATCATATGCTACAGTGCTCCATGCAGCAAAAGGGGACCTTAGTAACCCGGGCGACGTCCCAGCCGGTTTGTTCTTTGTATTGTTTGTTTTCATCATGCATAAAGCTACAAAGTTAATGATGCCCTCGGGGAATAATCCACCTGCAGTAAAGTTTCTTCTAGGAAGAAACTAGACATCGACGTGGTTGTAGTAAAAAGTAAAATCACAAAAAATACTGAACTAAGAGGAAAATTCAAAAAGGAAAGTCTCTAATCAAATGACAAAATCAAAAGCTCAAACACATCAAACGAATGGATAACAACTGTCATATTCCTGACTTGGTACAGGCATTTTCTTATGTAGAAAATGGTGGATTGAAACTGGTTTTATAGCTAGCTAAACCTCTCACTTTAATGACATTCGCAACAAATTCCATTATATTGACAACGATGCGTGAACAAAACAAACAGACACAATAGGTAAAAATGTCAAAAATAGGAGTACAGCAGTCAACATTGTGTGTTCATCTTAATCACTATAAAACAAACAAATGTAACGAGGAAGCACAAAAAGGCATACATCAAATTTTAACATCCTCATTTTGCTTTTTTATTATACGATTTTATTTATCTATGTAAAATCCACCCATAAAGAATGGAAGGTTTTAAGTACTGGCGTAAAATCGCGCGTTTGAAATTCGCACAGGTAGACATAAAATAATTTTGTCGTTCAAAGTATGACGGGATACATAAGTACAGAGTCACGTAAAATGAATATCACAAAATACAGACTTAACAGTAAAAGTAATATTAATAAATAAAATGATATTGTAGTTCAAAGTATAACGGGATACATAAGTACAGAGAAACGTCAAATGTTTATCACAAAACAGACTTAACAGTAAAAGTAATATTAATAAATAAAATAAATTTGTCATGAACATCCAACCTTCATAACCATCTCTATGATCTAACAAACAAGAAGAAACTTTACTGCAGGTGGATTATTCCCCGAGGGCATCATTAACTTTGTAGCTTTATGCATGATGAAAACAAACAATACAAAGAACAAACCCTTTAAATAGACTTATTAAGAAGGGATATAGTTACGATACTGTTGTCAGGTCATTAAAGATTGCATATTTTAGCTTTAATATTGATTCACTTATAGGGTCTTTGCATCGGAACTAAACACATTTATTTAAAACCAGTTGTTGGCATGACACGGGTTATGCTCTTCTCATATATTTTATGATGGTATGATACTAAACCCTAACGGGAGGGATTGTGCCTGATATTCATATGATGAAGACATAATCTTTCAATCAGTTTAATTGAGGTCTGGAGCTGGCATGTCAGTTAACTGCTAGTAGTCTGTTGTTATTTATGTATTATTGTCATTTTGTTTATTTTCTTTTGTTACATCTTCTGACATCGGACTCGGACTTCTCTTTAACTGACTTTTAATGTGCGTATTGTTATGCGTTTACTTTTCTACATTGGCTAGAGGTATAGGGGAGGTTGAGATCTCATAAACATGTTTAACCCGCCGCATTTTGCGCCTGTCCCAAGTCAGGAGCCTCTGGCCTTTGTTAGTCTTGTATTATTTTTACTTTTAGTTTCTTGTGTATAATTTGGAGTTTAGTATGACGTCAATTATCACTGAACTAGTATATATATTTGTTTAGGGGCCAGCTTAAGGACGCCTCCGGGTGCGGAATTTCTCGCTGCATTGAAGACCTATTGGTGACCTTCTGTTGTTGTCTGTTCTGTGGTCGGGTTGTTGTCTCTTTGACACATTCCCATTTCCATTCTCAATTTTATAGATCAGAAGAAAAATATTATCATGATTATTTAGATATAAGAAGATGTGGTATGAGTGCCAATGAGACAACTCTCCATCCAAGTCAAAATTTATAAATGTAAACCATTATAGGTCAAGGTACGGTCTTCAACACGGAGCCTAGGCTCACACCGAACAGTAAGCTATAAAGGGCCCCACACATTACTAGTGTAAAACCATTCAAACGGGAAAACTAACGGTCTAATCTATATAAAAACGAGAAACGAGAAACACTTATGAACCACATCAACAAACGACAACTACTGAACATCAGATTCCTGACTTAAGACAGGTGCAAACAAATGCAGCGGGTTTAAACGTTTTAATGGTACCAAACCTTCACCCTTTTTCTGAAACAATAGTGTAACATCACAACATAGAAAAACACACTATAAAATATCAACTGAAATAGCTTAACTCAATCAAAGGACATATTAACACCATTGAACATACACTGAACAAATAAATTTGACCTATGATACAATGTAAATTCAAAATAAATAAACTAAGGGAAGAATAATAAAAGTAACATGTTATATAGGTATGAAATGTTAAACAATTTAAGAAAAACAATATGCTCGAACAAAATATCAGCCATTTGCAATAACTTTAAACACAGGTAAATAAAATAATTTTGTTGTTAGGTATACGTATACAGTTACAATAGAAAGGAAATATTTTAACAAAATAAATAATTTTGATGTTCTTAGTACGAAGTGGAAATTTATATTAGTACCAAACACTTATCAAAGCTGGTATATAGACCAGATATAACCCTGAATAACATTAAATAACAAAAAGTATTACAATTAGTATCAACAGGTCAAATAAACAAGAAAGTACGATTTGAGAGTACTCGCAGTTACTGACAGCTAGTTAAAAGCCAAAACAATTAATAATAAAAAATCATTTGTACGTTTACACATCCCAGTTAAAACATACAAAGCTGTGGTAAAAACATTCATCAGTTTCTAGCAAGTAGTTCATGCACTATTTAATAATATTTGCTGAGTGCCCCTCTTTTTGAAATTGAAACATACTTCCACCTAATCATTGTAAACAGGTAAACAAACATTACAACTATAAAATGTTATCAGACTTATCTATCAGCGTCTATTCAGCATCACAACTGAATCAATATATATACATATATAAGACTCGAATTGACGTCCAGTCTCTAACCAACCCCAATTCCTGAAGTCGACATCCAAATCTGACGTCATAATAAAATAAGATTTCAAATCTACATGTATGAACAATTATATATCCCTGAAATAGACATCTTTTTTGTTATTTTCAAATTAATGTCCCAATAGTATTGGCTTCTCTAATTGATGTCTTTTTTATAGACTAGCCACAATGAAATCAAAGTTTTATAAAATGTTAGGTTGAACCTATAACTAATACTACATGTACTAAAAAAGTTGTGAAAGATATAATATTTTAGATCTTGCAAATACATGTAATAATACACTTCAGCAATTGGCTGTACTTTAAGTTTTTTATTTTGTCTGTTGTTTGAGATTGTGTATTGACCTCTAGATGTTTTTCAATTATCTTTGGCAGTGGGTTATTTTCTTATTGTTGTACATGTATATTAATAATCCTTGTGGCATTTATTTAAATGAATATAAAAGGAATATGACAAATTAAATCGAGAGGATGAACTTCTTACACAAAAATATTAATATGCATGTACATATACATGTAGTTTTTAAGATGATGTTGATGGTGTCTTATTGTAATTTTCTGAGGTTTGAATGTTTAATTTTAAGCTGTAACATGCCCAAGATTTAATGTCAATAGACCATGACAACCACAAGGGGGTTGACAACTAATCCCCATGGATGAGATGTTGTAATTCTGATACATGAACAACAACACACCAAATATTATTGACTTACCAGTACTGGTTCCCAAACAAACTGAACTAATCAGATTCAGCATACAACAGAGTTCCACATAAGAATTCACAAATGGGCGTTTTATGTAATTGAGTGAAATAGTTTTGCATTATTAACTCCAATTCACCCTTCAAGCAAATATCCAATTGGGTCTTTCACCAATAAGCTCTTTAATGTATTGGGGTTTTTCCTCATCAAAATATTGAATTTAGGCATGTTATAATGAAGTTATATCAAACCAAGATTTTCATCCATGATTTAAATATGTTTCTTTCATTATATATGTGATGGCTGTTTTGATTTGATTCATACCTTGATGAGCAATTGTTCGTTTAATTTGAGTCTGGTTTGTTTTAACTGTTCAGCCAGTTTTGTATTTTCTCTCAAATTTATATAAACTGGTGTCACTAGTGGGGCATGCAGTAACTAATTACCTTTCTAGAGCACATTCAATCACCCGTCGGTTTATTTGGGGTAGGTGTGGCTAAGTTTTTAGATTTGTATGTAGTACTTGTATTCCTGTAAGACAGTTTTGCCAGTCCTATCAACTGTTCGCCAGACCTACTTAAAAAAAAAAGAAAAAGAAAATAGTTGAATTAAGATACACCTTAAACCTTGACTTGGAACGACCAGGTTAATGATATGACCGGCCAGGGGTGGTTTAATGACTGAGATCACACTCAATTTAAATGATCTTGCAACATCAGATAAATAAATGACAATGTTGTACTACACTTGATACATGAATGTTTTTGTTTAATTATATTTACATAAATGTATCTGGTCATTGGTTGTCCCTTATTGTAACTTTTGGTTTCCAATTCTATTCAACTATATATTTCATGTATTTGATTTGGCGTTTCACTGTTACAACTAATTTTATTGTTGCACCGTAGATTAGTCATATGGGGATGAAACCTGTGTTTGTCATACTAACAATATTCTCGTTAAGGCGCGTATAGTCACCCTAGATGCATGGTTTTCTGTCTGGATGAGCTCTGCATGAACCCGTGCTTCCAAGGAACGCTTCCTGATAACACTAGCTGAGTCTAGTTATCATAACTATCCCTCAGCTATCAAAAATAAGCTGAAATAATAAAATTTAGAATGGAAATGGGCAATATGTCAAAGTGACAACAACCCCACCAAAGGGCAGATAACAGCTGAAGGCCACCAATGGGTATTCTATGCAGCGAGAAAATCCCGCACTCAGAAGTGGGCCTCAGTTGGCCCCTAATGGGGCTGAATAGTGAAGTCTGTTTTAAATTAGTATTCCTAAAGTAATGAACATAGAGATGTTCTCGCTCGGACACACACTCCATGAAAACATGCTTCTATTCCTTAACTTAATGCCCCTCCACTACGACGGGGGCATAAAAATAAAGGGGGGTTAGTTCAATAGATATAAAGCAGTCAACAAAGTTTAATACTGTTCAAAGCATTTATGAATTATTATCTGCAAACTGTGAAATCTCCCCTTTTTTATGAATAAAATCCCATAACTCTGAAACCTAAAACCTTAAATTTGTAAAATTGAAAGGGAGCTTGCATCAATAGATATAAACAATTAACCAAAGTTTCATGACAAATGACAACTGCTTAAAGCATTTTTGAGTTAATGTCCGACAACATGGAAATCCTCCTTTTTTAATGAATAAAACCCCATAACTCAATAATGTAAAGTCTAAAATTCCTAAAAATCTAAAGGGAGCTCACATCAATAGATATAATCAATTTACCACAGTTTCATGCAACTGGGAAATTCCCCCTTTTTAATGAATAAAATCCTACAACTCTGAAATGGAAAAAACCTAAAATTTAAAGAATAATCAGTTCACCAGAGTTTCATGCAAATTGGTGAAAGCGTCACTGAGTTAGTGAACATAGCATTTTTAGAGTTAATGGCCGATAGCATGAAAATCCCCCTTTTATAATGAATAAAACCCCATGACTCGAAAATGAAAAATATAAAATTCCTAAAAATCTAAAGGGAGCTCATGTCAATAGATATAATCAATTCACCAGTTTCATACAAATTGGTGAAAGCGTTACCAAGTTAGTAAACAAGATGCTGGCAACAGACAGATCATGGCAGACAGACGGACAAAGGTATACCAGCAGGTCAATAAAAAAGATGTGTTTTGTCAAAATGGGTCTCATTAAAGCAGACCTCGGCAGAGAGCAAAATTTAAATTTTGATGTAACATTGATGAATACATTTTAATGGGCGCCGATCTCGTAAAAGCAGATCGCCCAGCAGTGCCGCTTATATAATATGATGAAAACTTGTTTTGTAAAAGAAATTATTTTATATTTAGTCAGGCTCTATTTCCCCAAAAGACAAAAGTTTGAGCGTGTTTGTAAAAACATGTGGATGATAGATCAATCAGGAAATAGGATGTCAACATTATGGAAATGTTTCAAAAGTTGTGAATATGATCCAAATATTATTTAAATGCAATGGTGCAATGCTTTAATTTCCTGTTTCGCCATGTTCTTAGGGTTACACCTAAAGTAAAACTATGGCAACCTTCTACATATTAAAAACAAGCAAAAATCACAAAAAATATCTTATCAATTAAGTACTGAAACTTTTGTAATTCTTTTCTAAATTCGATAATTGGCCAGTTCAATTTAAAATCCATTTGAATCGAGGTAAATTTATAAAAATGACCTGTTGTTGAAAAAAAATACGCAATGGATGATTTTTTTCAGTGGTTTATATAAGCTGTTATATATGTAAAAGGACGAGATTACCATAGCTAAGATGCAAGCCTACAAAAGATAGAGCATCATGTGCAATGATCTTCATGTAACAACTTCCCTGGTCTCAGTCCAATAACTGTTAAGCGATCTGGTAATCATATATATCATAATCAGTAGCCCGTCCAGGATTATTCAAAATGTTACACCTTATTACAGCAGTGTACAGGTAAAACTTAATGTACATTTTCCGTTTATACAGGAAAATAATGTTATTTCGTCTTAGATTTTATGCATAAAAAATTCCCAATTGGGATGAAAATTCCCAATTTGATGGTCAAGGGACCCATTTGAAAACACCTGGAATCATCCCTGGAGTCCATGTATTTTCCTGTATATATATATATATATATATATATATTACATGTCCATTGAACTTAAAAATATGTGGTCATTGTCAAAGTTAGTTTTGAAAGTTAGTTATAATTTACAGTTTACTTTTCCATTGCTTTCAATTTAAGATTAGAGTAGTTATCATTGCCATTGAGTTTTGTAGTCCAGATTACTCTGACCTCCAACGGCTGTTTTGCCAGACAAAATGGGGCCGTGAGACGTCAGAGCTTGTCACATATCAAAAAGTGGATATTTGCCCGTCCAAAATGGATGCGCTGCTTCGTTGCTTCTGGAGCTGACTGGATCCATGTAAATCGGGCCTCAATTTGTTAATTTTTCATTTATCTCTTCATTTATGTGTAGACTCATCAAGTTGGGCGTAAATAACTCTGAGTAGGGTTCTAATGGTTTATTATAGGCAATCTCAAATAAACACCCTGTAACATATAAAACACACAATAAGACACAATACACACGTTCAAAGAACGATAACTCCAATTATCTCCATATCAATAAAATAAAATATAAATTATCCAAGTAGTTAACTTCAGTTCGAAATATACCATAACTAATAAAGTATGTTTTACTACAAATCACAAGCATCTGTACCAAAGTCTATTTCCGGTAACTGTTCAATATGCAATATTACAGAAATCAATAAGATCTTGTGTCAACGATCATTATTTAAAGAAATCAATTCTAATACACTATTCTATTTGGAGTTAATCGTAAACTAAACAATAACACATTACAAACACAGACAAGACACACATAAATTAAAACACATAAGTACAAATAGACAACACGTAAACAAATAAACATGTAAACACAGAACACAGCTTACCGTGTATATAATACAAGGGCTGAGCAGTGCTCCTCTATAAAGTTACTGTGCTCTATACTTCACATACTGGAATCTGAATATAGAGAAATATGACTTCATAAGTCTTAATGTCAAAAATAGTATATAATTTAGTTAAACACAATGCAAGACAATATTCTATGCTGGAATCTAATAACAGCCAAATATGAAAAATAATATAATAACTGTAATATTCTTTCTGTCTTGCAAATACCAACTTAAAGTAAAAATATGAACTCTTTCATACTCATGGGAATCAAAGTGGACTTTCATACACATTTTCATAACACATTCATATCTTTCATACCAAGATAAAAATATAGAAATACATGCATCAAATACTTATCACATGCTAATGTAAAGAATATAACTGACCTGAATATAAAGAATGGTTTCCAGAATAAGAAGAATAAATATATATAAATCACAATAAAGTGTCAGTGTTCTATATCTCTGTGTAGAATTTGAAAAGAGTGCCTCAATATCAAAGGAGTTCACAGAGTAACCATTCGGAATAAAGAAATAGAAAACCCAGGATGTAAATACCTAAGTGAACATAGAAAATCAAAGTACTGTCATACTGTATACTCTGTCAGAGTCAGTCAATAAGTCAATGCATGAACAAATATATACAGATACTATTTATTAAAATAAATAATCAATTCAAGCTGTACTACATATGCAAGTTTTATCTACCTGCCACCTTTTATTTTATCATATTTGCACAGTTTTCACATTGACCCATTGATTATGGCATTTTAACTTCACTTTGAAAGATCATGTCATGTGACCAACGAGAAAAAGTAATTTACTATGCATTATGGGAGTTGATTTATGCAAATGACCCTGGCTCAATATGAACACATAATCTAACACCTCGTTCATTAACGATGCAAATAAGATGAATTGCCGAGTGTGTTCCGATTGTCATTATGGTTGGCTACTAAACGTAAAAAGCAGAAATTAGCATACTTCAGTCTCGAGGCCGTGTGGTTTCTCGTACTCTTGTAGCTTGACGTCCATTTGAAAATAATAGTTAAAATGTCGGAATCGCAAAACAGCCGTTGGACGTCAGAGTTATCTCGTACTAAGAGTTTTGGGGAAAGGGGGTGGGGAGGGTGAAGGGGGAGTGTTCAAGGGAAGAAAATGCTCTTTATATTATGTGTGTTTCAAAAATTGAGGAAAAAAAAACAGGAAGAGTTGAGTCATTTTTCACAGACTTAGTTTAATAATAAGACTTACCTACTAATTCTATAAAAAATTTCACAACTCACTACTGAACAGGAACACCAACACTTTTATGGTACTATGAAACTATGACTTCTGATCTGCAAAACCTACTAACAGACACAGAAATATCATCAAATAGTGAAATATAAGATTGATTGCAACTTGTAGTGATAATTCCGACACGTGTTAAATGAGAGTCCGTTTGTTTACAAATAATAATGTCACGTGATCACGCACTGACGTCACAAACTTTTATCGTCCGCCATTATTGTTATTACACAATTCACACATACATAACCCATTTATATTGCAGAAATGCAAAGGGTATGTGCACGGTTTGTAAAAAATACAAAAAATATTGCATGTACAGTTAATGAAGAAATTATTTCATCAAATAGATCAGATTTTGACTCATGACACAAATCGACTGGGTTGACATTTCTGTCATCGGGGATAAATTGATAAATGGGATAAATTGATAAATGGGATAAATTGACCGTCAAGAAGGTCTAGAGAACCACATCTGGAGAACCTTAACGATGCTGATACTAAACGCTATTTTTAATTGGAAATGTCAAGGATTTGTATTGTTTACTATACATTGGAAATGTCAAAAAGATGATGATCAAATAATTAAACGATGCAGGTTACTTTCTTGTTTTGGCGCGAAATATTTTTACTCCTATTGCTTGACGCAACAAATTTTTTATAGAATTAAATTCAACTATAGCTCAGCGTAAATAAAAGTAAATATGCAAAAGCATGACAGAACATTAATGATAAAAAATGTGTATATATTTCTGTAAAAGAATAGAATTTTACTTTACCAGTATACTTCACTTAAAACTATATTTGGGCGCAAGAAAATCTCTGTTTGTGAATCGGTTGAATCCAGTGGTCGAAGTTCAACATATTAACGGAAATTTGTGCGTGTCCTTTACATTGAGGCTTGCGTTGCTTTGCATCGAGGCCACAGTAGTTCAACCAATCGGGGAATGTTAAGTTGGGCATACATCTATTTTTACTGCAGGTTTTTGGCATATTTTTGATCGGAATTATAGAAAATGAAATGTTGTTAGTAGATACAAAACCGAAAATGATGAACACTTTAAGCAAAAGATGAATTGGATCAGGGGTCTGTGTATTCACATTATTTGTACAACTCTCCTTACTCTTGGGAAGCGTGTGCTTTACATCGAGGCTTGCGTTGCTTTACATCGAGGCCACAGTAATTCAACCAATCGGGGAATGTTTATTTGGGGCATACATCTATTTTTACTACACGTTTTGGCATATTTTAATCGAAATTATAGAAAAATTGAATGTTGTTTGTAGATACAAAACAGAAAATCAATGCCTATTCACAGCAAGAGAAACATAAGAGAACTACCGAAGAGGCTCAAAGGACAAGTACATGCGCAAAAATGATAATTTTAACAAGAAAGCTATTTTTTCCTTTGATCTTTGAGAAAGTTAACTTCTGTTAATAGACAGGTGCAACAATGCAGCCCCTCCGTTAACCACTTGTCATAGGAAATGTAAGGAATGGGAAGTGTTTAGACCAGGGTATCGTTTCACAAAAATTCGTAAGATCTATACATTGTCATTGCACTGCCTGACTCCGCCTCCTTACTTAGACTAGTAAACAATGAAAGAGTAAAACAAAATGTAAATTCAATGACCATAACATTTTGCAATACATTTAAATAGAAAAAAAAAAAAAAACCAAATACAACAAATTCTGGGAAAAGGGGAGAGGGATCTTATACTAACTCGTACCTTAATGCCGGTTGAACTTCTAAACCTAACACTAAATTTCATAACTACGTAAATAAAGATAAATAGGTCGCAAGTACCTATAAAGAATGTTTAAGGGAGACCATATCCTCGTTTTTCCCTCGCTTTCCTAGCGACACTGTCCAGTGTATCAAAAGGAGAAATAAGAAAATTCCGCCTTTTTTTGTTGGATATATACCTGTTTTCATGGTGTGAGAATAAATATTCAAATAATATAGGTCACTGGATGTTCATACATTTCTTTTCCTCCACTTTATAAAGATCTTTCTTCGAGAATTGCATATGCTTAATATATTTATCCCTGGACCTTACTCAATCAACGACCACTCAATTAATTGATTTTCCTCTTATGTTGGCAAGGATTGATTAATTGATTAATATTTGTTTAACGCCACTTCTAGCACAATTGTGCTATTTCGTGGCGGTCAGTTTTTATTTGTGTAGGAAGCCGGACTGCCCTGAGAGACCTTTGGTAGGAAAACTGACAATCCTTATCAACTAAGATTGAAGTCGAATGCACCTGTCACATGCGGGATTCAAACTCACAACCTCAGTGTTGACAGGCTAGTGATACAGTAGTTTGACCACTCGAGGCCCCTATTGGGAAAGGAAAAATACCTTCGCTCTGGGTTTAAATGTTTCCTTCTTCTCATAACGTTTAACTCCTTTAAAACATATGAAACTACACGTCCTATTATTTTTAAAACAGGCAATATGGTATACATCGAACAAGATTATGCATCTATACCCTTAAGAATTATCGGGGAGGGAACACTATTATAGAAACATAAATTGCTCTCGGGTCTAAAATCATTAATGAAAATCTTCCGGCAACGATTCATTTACATGCAACAGTAAAACAAATTCAACCGAAAACATTCAATCATTTGAACAAATGTTTATTTTTTGAAAATTTTGCTGTGTCATTGCATATTTAATATTAGAAATTATATGCTTTTCGTGCATTAAATATGTAAAAGGCGGGCTATTTAAATAACATACTGAAGTATTCAAGAATGTTACTGTCAGTACACTCGAAGTAAACAGTTGGCAGACATGAAATCGCTTAAAGCCTAGTTGGTAGCTGTACTTATCAATTAGTAAATTTCATAAAGCATGTTATAAATAGTTCAGAAACTTTTATTACAATGCAATTAAGAAATTAGACGAGGCGATTAAATGACTGCATGGTTCAAAGCAGGTGAACATTTGTTCGTTACTCCAGTAGCAGATTGGCTTTGTTGTATCTCTTGAACATGTCTCATTATTTAACTTTTCCTGATAAATATTTAATTTCATGTTTGATAATTCTAAGTGAGTTAAATTTCAATGACTTTGATATTTGTAATTTGTTTTAAAAGGACATGTATTTAGTATATGTAAGAGAATGATAATTCCTCTCTTCATAATTATGTACTAGCGTTAGCTAGAATATTGTAAAGTGGTCAAAGCTTCAATGATCTCTTTGAAATGAAAATACGGAGATGTGGTATGACTGCCAATGAGACAACTATCTACCACAACCAAAATGAAGTGGATGTAAGCAATTATGGGCAACTGTACGGCCTTCAGCAATGAGAAAAACCCATACCATATGGTCAGCTATAAAAGGCCCCAGCATGAAAAATATGAAACATTTCATTGAGAAACTAACGGCCTAATTTTAGAATTACAATTTACGAAAAACAAATATGACACACATAAACCAACGACAACCACTGAACTACAGGCTCCTCACTTGGAACAGGCACATAAAGAATATGGCGGGGTTTGTTTGTGAGCGCTCAACCCTCCCCTAACCTGGGACAGCGGTGTAACAGTACAACATAAGAACAAACTATAAAAATCAGTCGAAAAAAGGCTTAACTCATCAGATGGATACAAATAGAAATGCATCTAACAAAAACACAGAGTGGACGTGAGCGGGGAACTTATATATCCCCACAACAAAAAGACACTAAGTACAGATCTGAGAGTACTCACAGTTACTGACGGCTAGTTCAAAGACAATAACAACTTATAAAAAAAATCATTTATTTAAGACTAAAATATCAATCAGTACACATCCATCATCCAATGGATTTAGTATAAAGACGTCATTAACAGTCAGAGAAAACATGACCTTGTGCCATGCCAAACTATAGGTATCGACAGATTGTAGTACCGTGAAAGTGTATTTGTGTAATATTTAGTATGGCTTTAATTTACTGATAACAAAATCAATATTTATACCAATAAAAACAATATTCAAAGATTCAATTACAGTGTTGAATAGGTAACCTTTTAGAAAAAAAAAATATTCAAAGGATTGATAAGTTAACCCGGATCGTATCTAAATTTCAGGGCTCGGTTTACAACATCACCGTAAAATTTAGGATGTGTTATACCGTTTGAAATAAGTTTCCTACAGGTACAGCCAAACTTGCAGACCAAATCTTTGTATCTATGGAAGAATTTAGTAAAGGTTTTAAGTAATTTGTGGTAACGAAATCCCTGACTAAATTGGTTGTATTCAAGAATTCGTTTCAATGTCAATGTATGTTTATAATTAATGCATGACTCCCTTTGTAGGCATTTCGTTTCATTTATGGAATAGTTTGAGTGATGTAAGGACTTTGATATAATTTTGGAAATTATAATAAATTGTGGTTTAGACATTAGATGACACAACAGTACCATGAAATGGTAAAAATTGTATAAGTTTTCTAATTGTGAGTATGAATGTAAATCATTATAGAACATAATCAACTTATTTTGATTGTGTTGTTTGTTTTGAAATTAAACTTTGTCAGTTTCCATCACAAATCATTTCAAGCTGATAAGTGTGTTTCGTGGTATTTGTAATTTATAGAATTTTTTTTAACTGTATATAGACCTAGGATAGAATAATCACCTACTAAGAACTTGATTCACATTCATTCTTTACAAATAAAAAACACCAAATCCTACAATTGCATTGGTCGAGAGCACTTTGCTATATTCTAATCTTGTTTTGAAAAGTTTGAAAATGTTTATAACCAAAATTGAGAACGTTTGAGATTTATGTATATATATAGTATTTAGCTACTACATTCATTAATTTATCTGGCTACCAGTCCATCTGTAGGAAAGCCGAGCTTTTCCACACTAAGGCTAGTGCATCTGTCACAAACCCACAATTCCATTATTGCTCCATTTCGATTAAAAAGGAAGTTGGTAAGATAAAAGTTGAATATATGAATTAAATTATATATGTTGTTTACATTGTTTTTGTTTCATTGACTTTAGATTATTACTTTAGTGTTATTACATTTGGCATTAGTTTTCAATTAGTCAATAACCTAGCATAAGCTATGGTCCCTTTCCCCGAATCCCCAACAGAATTGTTCTTGCTACATTTTGTTCCCGCAGGGCGGATGCGGAATTTGAAAGTAACGTTGCTAGTTTATTACTGAAAACTGAAATGTAGTTATGTAAGGATATCATAAAAGTTTATTAGTCATGCTTTAATTCGAGGAAAAGCTTCATTTAAATCAAAGGTTTTCTCAACGCATAAAAACGAAAATAATTCGAATATGCCATATATCTAATTCTTGTGTTTTCTTGCACATTAAATATTCTTAAATTCTTTACTGGTGTGTTAGATTAGTTTCAATATACGATTTTATTTATTAAAATTCAAGTCATAGCTGCATGAAGTTAAAAATTGTCTGCTTTATGTAGTATTATAACATGCGTTTGAAATTATATTATTTGGACTTGCTGGCAATTTTGCAATTTTCAGTTTATAAGTTTTAGTGTAAACGTATTTCATTGAAGAATTCATTATGTATAGCTGTCTCATATACGACCATCCTACATCTCCCTTATATTCAGTAGCAATCAAAAACTTAGTTACATCTCATAAAATGGACAGTTATCGATACAAGAATGATATTTCTACGAGTTAAATGTTGCTTAGCGTGATACTTAAAATTTGATTCATGATTTGGACGTCGCATACGAAGTTGTTATATTTAAATTTTGCATTTTGTTCTTATGTATTTCCAAATCATGTGATATGGAATACTTCATTATTTTTTACAAGATTTATATATTAGTTTTCAATATTATGGCCATTGAAAATTCAGTGAGCAATTACATTTGAAACATCTAAATCAAACATATAAGAACCTTGTGGCATAATTAGTGGTTGCAGTAGTTGAATATCTTCCGCGTAGCCAAAAGCTGCAAGTGCCCCAGGGGCTTCTCCTCTTTTACTAAACAAAGCATACATAGATACTGGGTTATCTGCTACAGATCCCGATCTTGGTGCGGCAACTCCTTCAAGTCCATCACCGGCACCACAAAGTCTACCGACAGTACCATCAAAGCCAGGACCACCCCAGCAGGACCAGCACCTAAATTAATATGAGAATGTTATATCTGAAATTAATGCTAGAATACATAATAAAGATATCAAATGTAGTTTTAGATATATACTTTGAAAATGTTTATTATTGTATAAAAAATTAAAAGCATTTATTTATTTGTTACTTAATTCGTCAACATATTTATCTTTCAAAATTAATTACAAGATGTTAGTGCATGTCCACCATGTCGTCTACCACTCACTTCCAATGCAGCATCAGCGATTGCTGCTGAAATGTCTTCTGAACCTTGGGTGCGAGCGAATAGAGTCGTCTGAACAAGAACATATAGAAGAACATACCAGAGGCTATACATTGCAAGTTCCCAAAAAATAGTTTAAATTTCTGTAAAATAAACATATATCTACTAGTATTCAAAACCGGCTTTTTTTTAATTGTAAATCACTTGCTATTAATCACAGTAACCACAACATGCATATTCAAACACTTATTGGATGTCGATTTGCACTTTATTTTCAATTTGCAGAACATACAAAATATATGTCCCGATTTATCTACTTTTTTCTGATCAAAAAAGGCTTAATGGCCTAAGTGTTAAAAAAATGGAGAAGACGTTACTAAGTCGTAAAAATTTGTATCTGATCCATTTGTCATTTTGAGCAATAGAATATGTTGAAACTAATTATTTAGATGAAAAAACAAATTGCCTAGGTTGGAAAACATATTTTCAGAATCAAGATCTAAACAGTATATGGAGCCCTTCAGTACCGTGAAAAATTTATATTTTGTTTTCAGAAGTATTAAACTGGTTTGCTCTAGTTCACAAAATCATATGCCAGATTTTCAATCTCTTTTGCAATACTTTTTCACTGATGACCATGACTTTTTGTTAGGTGCATACGAAACTCAAACTAGTGCAAACGACTTTCAATGTAGTACGCAAGACTTAAACCTTGTTCGCATTTGCACAAGAATATCAAACACGTGAGCACACACAACTTTAAACTTATGTGCACGACTTTGAAACTTTTGCGCATTACTTTGTAACTGGTCCACACGACTTTGAAGCTGCTGCGCTCGACTTTTAATATGCTGTGAACGACTTTGAAACTGGTGTTGAGGACATTTATGAGGTACGATCTACTTCCGAATAAAAATGTAATTTTGTCTTCAAATATTGATATGATTCAAATATGTTTGTTTTGTGTGTTGGAATTCGGATGAGGGTTGGTATTATGAATTTATAACAAACTAGGTTGGAAACTTTTATTTCACTTTGTTTTTTGTTCTCTCACTTATTAATTCAAAATTTGGTGACTATGTTAAAAGCATCTAGCCAATCTAACTTGAGATAAAGGATACAATAGATACGGCTAAGTCTGCTTCATATCTTGACCCACATCTAAAAATTGACGATGAGGGTCGGTTGGGAATAAAATTTTACGACAAAAGAGATGATTTCAGCTTCCCAATTTTTAACGTTCCATTTCTATGTAGCAACATTCCAGCAGCGCCTGCATACATAGCATATATTTTCAAGTTGATACGATATGCCAGGGCTTGTATTTCCTATTATGATTTCTTTGATAGAGGGTTGCTGCTCACAAGGAAGCTATTAAACCAAGATTTCAAAGTGGTGAAGTTGAAATCATCCCTTCGTAAATTTTACGGACGCTATCACCAGCTGTTGATTGATCGTTATGGAATATCCGTTTCACAGATGATAGCGGACATGTTCCAAATGTCGTAACTACAATCCCGTCCCTTTTTCCCCGAATGTGACCTACCGAATTAGACTTATTACCGGGTATGTATTTACATGAGCAACACGACGGGTGCTGCATGTGGAGCAGGATCTGCTTACCCTTCCGGAGCACCTAAGATCACCTGCAGTTTTTGGTGGGGTTCGTGTTGCTCAATCTTTAGTTTACTATGTTGTGTATTATCTTCTATTGTTTGTCTGTTGGTCTTTTTCTTTTTTAGCCATGGCGTTGTCAGTTTATTTTCAATTGATGAGTTTGAATGTTCGTTTGGTATCTTTCGCCTCTTTTTTAGAGGAATCAATGTAAACATTATAACGTATAGTTGGTATTGTCAATAAAAATTTAAGTAATCTTCTAAGATACTTTCTTTATCGTTACAATATTAAGACAAATGATTTTTTGAAAGAACAAATCTCTACTGAGATATGAATCAAATTAACATCTCAAGCAAGTAAACATTTGTTATGTAACTTTGGACAAAATATAAACATCCGTTCGTTAACAACTTGACAATTAGTCTTTCTTTCGGACAGCCCGATATTTGGCTATAAAAACCAAGAATGTTACGTTGCCATAGCACCAAAGCGTACTTCTATATAAGCTTGGATTGAAGCTGGCTCGCCAAAATGCAAACCTCTCCTTAATAAGTAAGTTCATGACTTTAAATACTTTGAAATGTTAAACAAAACTTAGATAACTAATATACTGCTGTTTTAATATTAAAAATAAATTGAAAATGCATGCACTACTGGACGAAAAACCAACTGTCTATGCCAGTTACAGTCTTTGTGTGACTGTTTTAATCTGTGGAAGCCTAACATGACTGCAAAATCAACTGATAATAGCTGTTAGGGTTGTGACAGTTGCCTTCTTTTGTTGTTACAGTTAATTTATGTCTGTCCCAATACTTTTTCAGGTTGTGAAAAACAAAAATTCCTATCCACATTTGAGGACTGTGGTAGTAGTTTACGCCGTTGTCAGAGTTTAAACTATTTGTTACAGTCTTTCGAAAAGTTTTGGCAGTTGTAAAATGTTTGTCTCAACCTTTTAATAGTTTCGTTTGTGTCAAATGTCCAAACGTTGGTGCAGTCAAAAAACATTTGCGACAACGTTTTTAGAGTTTGGACAGTTGTAAATTGTTTTTTATAACTTTTTGAATGTTGTGGCAGTCATTAAATGTTTATTACTACCTTTTAAAGGTTTTCACCAGTCGTTAAATGTTGAAAACACACATTTTAAAAAATGTTACAATCAGGAAATGTTTCATACAAATATTTTAGCATTGCAACCGGTTAAAAATGTTTTGTCTATAAGGTTTGGGTATAGTTGTGAAATAATCCATCATATATGATTTATACTATTATCATTTATTGTTTTATATTTTTGTAGACTGTTGTTTGTCTTTTTGTCTTTTTCTGTCTATCGCCATGTCCTTCTCAGTTCATTTACGACTTGTGCATTTGACTATCTCTTTGGTATCTTCCGTCTTTCTTTTGTTATGTGTATCCAGTGGCGTATATTGCCTGCTTTCATCATACCATTAGCTTCCGTTAAAATTAAAAAAAACGGTTCAAAATTATTGCAGGAGATATTAAGTTCATTTTTAAAATCTATATTTGTAAGTTTTGATAAATGATGCGGAAGTAAACTTGATTATTACAAAGTAAAATGATTCGTCTGTGCAACTGAAGTATATTTATAAAATATGACTACCTACAGCATTTAACATAAATGATTTTATTTGAAATACTACTATATGTCGGAATACAATATCCATGAGTGGCAATTTCCGATTATAAAGACGTTCTACTTAGGGTCCTATAAATTTTTAGAGACAAATATGTCAAGTTTAACGGTATATATTTCTTCAGCTTAAACGATTTACCCTCTTTAATGTTTGTTGCATACTGTCGGACGGCCAGTCAGCAAACTAAATCTCACACAAAATCATAGAAGGGCAGATTCAGATGCTATTCCATAATATAACCTGCCCTGGAAACAGTGAGTAGAAATGTACGATATCTAAAGCATATCTATCAAGGTGCGAATCCAGGATTTTGCACATTTCGTTTTTTTTTTTTTTTTTTTTTTTTTATTTTGAACTTCAAAAAATTCTTTTTAGATCAAAACGAAAATAGTAAAATCATCAGCAGTTCATGCCGTAAGTACTGTATAAAAGAACTAGAATGTTTACAGTCCGACTCCCTACATCATGTACATGCACACCTGACTATATGCAGTGATCACAATACAATTTAACAGCCACAGACCCGATAGCAGAAATTCCTGATGTTTTATTTAAAGAACCTGTGACATTTTGAAATGTTCAAAACCAAAAATCAGATCAGCTTAAAACAGTTTAGATCGCTTTTAAATGATCTATAGCTGGTGACTTTTAAAACATGACATTGTGGGGTACTCTACTCCATGTAGCCCATACGTTTAATTATTGTATCTAACTCTTCAAGTTGTATAGATTTTTGAAATACTGCTTATGAGTGAAATTCTCATAATCATGTGACTGCAAACATAAATCCGGCTAAGCATTTTAATCCTCTATCCACTTTACACTTGGGAATAGAAACATGGTCACTATTGGTCTTCTTAGGATTGACTGTTAAACCCTTGCCGAGGTGGGGCATTTGTTTGGATGTGTGTGTGTGTGGGGGTGCCCTTTACAGGAACTACATACTGTAAACTGTTTCGTCCTAAACATGCATGAAATATTTGTCATTGGATTTTGAGCAACCAACAATCAATCAATCTTCACATATTTATATATTGTGTTGTTAATACTGGTTGACAAGTATTTTCCTGGTTTTATTTGAATACCTTTTAGATAATGTACATTGCTACTTTGCATTTTGAACGTGATTTACAAAATGCAACCTATGATGCATCATTTCTGAATTTCATGAATACCTTGAATAATTATTCACTTAAGATACATTGTAGCAATTTGGAATAATAAAAAGTCATAGTTTCAGTGAATATTTATAGTGCAACATATCTCAATTTCATGAATACCTTCAGGGATAATTAGCCATTCAAATAGAAATTTGGAATAATGAGAATTTATAGTTTCAGTGGAATTTGTCCATGTTTATAGTGCATCACATTGACTTTGCAATGGTTAGTGTCAAATGACTGCTTACTGTACTTCAAGTCAAAATGTATATTTATCATGTTTAAGGTAGTTCGTGGGTTTGAATTTTCGCGCCGTCTGCGCAGCTGGTTGCGCAATGATATCGTAAGTCATGCTTATTGTCGTAATTTGCCATAACAATAAAATTTGATTATTAAAATGATCTATTTTATTTAAATACATTGAGGAATTGAAAACAGCAATTTCATAACTTTATGAAGTTTATTGTTGCAATTTTCATTGTTGCAAATGTACTTCCGTTCTGGAAATTAGGAGCATGTTCTTGACGTCGGAGAAGAGAGAAAGACAAGATATTTCATTATAATAAAACTCGTGAACTGCTGTTCATGAATTCTGCAATGCAGATCGAAAATTATAGATGACGATCTTGATTTTGGTACCTCATGAAGCAGTTTCACCCTTGTCTTACGCCAGAAAAGGTCCTGCAAATATGCGAAAAATAGATGTAAACAAAAGGGGAAATACTGTAGAGTAAGCATTTTAAATCGTCTGCTAATGAATTGATTACAAGTGCTCAAAAGAGCGATTCGTGACTTCTAAAAAAAAATCAGTTGCAAGCGTAAAATTAGATTTCACAGTAAAATCCGTGAATAACAAAATGGTGACACCCCTCTGAGTCAGCAATATACATGTAACCATAGCTAATGGTACTTCAGTCCATGTGATAAATATTGAATAATTTGTGCACCTTAGAGTTCAGGTTATTTACATCTCCTTAGGGGGAACGATTTTGTTTCCTGGGGAGGGAAAAAGGTCATGAAAGTAGGAGGTTTTTTGCAAAAAAAATTTTCATTTTTTCTTGTTGCAAACCTAGAATATTCGAATGCGGGTGATTTCGTCCCGATTCAAGTCGTCACATGGATTTGTTTCGCAAATAATGTTGGTTTTTTTTCGCACCAATTCTTGTTTACCTGGTCATTTTACAGTGATTTTATACAACGAATTGTATGTTATTTGGCCAAGAACATGAACTTGTTAAAATACGTTTTATGGAAGTACCGTTTAGTCCAGCCATTTTTGGTTAAGCATGCACACTGTTAAAGTTTAGAACGTTTCCCTATCAAAATAGACTGTATAGATTATTTTTAAAAAATGAATCATTTCACAAAACTACCTTTCCTATCTGATGGTCTGGATGGAGGTTCCTTCATTTCTTTCTTCTCTAATTTTTTACACCAGTTTTCTCTATTCTTTATTTGTTTTTCCCATTTTTCTGTATTTCTTATAATTAAAACCCCCTTATTCTTTATTGTTTTGTCAATTTTTCTGTTTTCTTTATTTATTGTGCACATTACATCCACTATTCCCTATTCTTTAAAACTCATCCAGACCCTCTATTTGACCCCCAAATTTTATTGTATTTTTTTAAATAACATGCAAAAAAGTTTTAAGTCCAAAAAGTATAAGAAATTCTGTCATTTTTTTTCAATACCCCCGAACTACCTTAAGGTAATCTTAATGTCTGTTTACAGCCTAATTGGCATACACTGGTCATGCAAATTTGACAATACTATAAAGTACATGCATCAGTTTTTTTTATATCACCATTGGCATTGATCAAAGCTGCATTTTTGTCAACAAAACTCAGACAATTATAAACAGTCAGTTAATTATATTGTAGTCTTGCATTTTATTTAAAATAAGGAGATGCGGTATGTATTCCAATGAGACAACAATTACAGCGTAGACCAATGATGTAGATGTAAGCAACTATAGGTCACTGTACATCCTTTACCAATGAGCAAATCATCTAAGGCTATGACATACATGTAACAAAACGTAAAAAGATTCAAACGAGAAACCCAACAGTGATTAATATGCAAAAGCAAAAAACCAACAAATATGAAATACAGCAACGAACAAAAAAACATACAAATAAGTCTGTGTTACGTTTGTCCAACCCATCTTATTGGGCATACTTTCATGTTAATTTGACCTGTTGATACAATTTGTAATGTAATTTTGTTATTTAATGTTTACTTATTCAGTGTTATATCTAGTTTCACTATTTTTTAATATATACCACCTTTGATAAGTGTTTAGTATGACGGTAACTTTTCACTTTTGTTCTCGTACTAGGAACAACAAAATTGTTTCTTTTGTAAAAATTATTTCCATACTCCATGTATACTTTACAACAAAATTATTTTTATTTACCTGTGTACGTTATTTTATTTGGCGGCATTTTGTCCAAGGTTATGATTGTCTTTTTGATATTGTTTTACGTTTAACCCCCTTGTTTTATTAATTTTGTATATACATTGTGTCATAGATCAAATTTATTCGTTCAGTGTATGTTCACTTGTTTTTGTTAATATGTCTTTTGATTGAGTTAAGCCATTTCAATTGATATTTTATAGTGTGTCTTTCTATGTTGTGATGTTACACCATTGTTTCAGGTAGGGTGAAGGTTGACGCCTATCAAAACGTTTAAACCCGCTGCATTTGTTTGCACATGTCCTAAGTCAGGAACATGATGTTCAATGGTTGTCGTTTGTTGATGTGGTTCATAAGTGTTTCTCGTTTCTCGTTTTTTATATAGATTAGACCGTTGGTTTTTCTGTTTGAATGGTTTTACACTAGTAATTTGTGGGGCCCTTTATAGCTTGCTGTTCGGTGTGAGCCAAGGCTCCTTGTCGAAGGCTGTATTTTGGCCTATCATGGTTTACCTTTACAAATTGTGTCTTGGATGGAGAGTTGTCTCATTGGCACTCATACCACATCTTCTTATATCTATATAAGAAAAATATTCATACAAACTGATTAAACAAAACTATTTTGAGAAGAAGAAAACCATATGACTACTAGTGTTTATAGAGGTCACCAAGTAGAACCTCTTTAAAGTTGCATTTTAACAAAAATTGGGTCAGTTAAGAGTGAGGCAATAATTCCTCAATGGTCATGTCTGATGTCTCTAATTGTTATACGCCCATCGATGACAGACGTATTATGGTATACCAATGTCCGTGTCCCCATCAACACTACATACAGTGTATGATTACTCATTTTTTTAACTAATTCTCATGTTTTATAATTACAACATTAGAATTGACGAAAGAAAACTCGCTTTCATTTTTTTTTTTTTTTTTTTTTATGTGGATTTGTTGTTTCAGAGTTTAAACAGGTAGAAGTCCTCCAAACTTTACATTATTATTAGGATTGATAAAAGAAAGCTTCCCATCATTTCTTTTTTTATTTTCTGGTTTGTCATTTCGGAGTTATGGAACATTAATTGTCAGATTAAAGTTAATTTTCAGATATAGTAGCATTACTTGAATTTTTATAGATTGATTCACCAGAAACTTTACATAATTGTTGGAATTTGTAAACAAAATAAACTGTTTGATTTAGAAAAAAGTTCTCTTGTGTCATTCTAGAGTTCTCATGGTTTATATGGGACTTTGAACTTCAGATAGCTTTTTTACAATATGATATGCTAGCTCTAGTATGCAGGGATCAAATTACTACTGTCAGGATTGATGAATGTCGATTCCCTTTTGATTTCGAAACTTTTATGGTTTGTCATTCAAAAGTTTTAAGACTTTTAACAGTCATGTTTGATACAATATTTATACGCCTCAGGCATGGTTGTCTACGAGTCCATTTTTGTCGAGCCTTCGACAATAATGTCGCGAAAGCGAGACATAGCGATCCTAGATTCCGTCTTCGGCGTTAGCGTCGGCGGCGTCAACATTTAGGTTCAGTATGTGGTTAAAGTTTTTTTGGACATCAATAATTTTGTCAACCTTCATGGAATTTTTTTAATTTGGACAGAAACTTGTTGATGGCTAAATACAGTATCCAGAGCAAAATTTTGAAAATATTTATTTTCATTTTTCCGTGTTTTTCTTATAAATGGACTTAGTTTTTTTACTAATAAATGGACTAAGGTTTTTTTACGGTTAACATTCAGACTCAGTAAGAGGTTGAAGTTTCTCAATCATCAAAAACTTTGTCGAATCTTCATGGAATTTTATGAAATTTAGACAAAAACTTGTTAATAACCAGAATACAGTATCTAGAGCCAAATTTGAAAATATTTTATTCATTTTTTTTCTAAAACAAAATTTTATTAACATATTTACATTTGTTAATAGATAGATCAAATACCGGTACTTTATCACGGCCTCGTTTACATTAGTATAGAGCATGTATTATGGTTAGTTGTGTTAATACACAATTGTTCTATATCCGATTATAATGTATGTTTTCACCTGAATGATTTTGTTTATTATTTTTTTGTTTATCAAATAGCTTGATTAACACATGAAGTGCTATGGAATATATCTGATCAAATGGATTTTACTGATAAATGGACTTAGTTTTTTACAGTTAACAAGTAGATACAGTCTGTGATTAAAATTTGTAACACATCAATTACTTTGTCAAACCTTCATGCATGTAGAATTTTTATGAAACTTTGGCAGAAGCTTTTTTATGATAACGTCTGACATGATCTATTGTTAACCTATATGGATTGTTTTGAAACTTGGACAGAAGGTAATCGTGAAGACCAAAAAATAGCATCTAAAAAAAATGTTTGAATTGTTTTTGAATTCTGTATTTTACTGATAAATGGACTCACATCTTAAGTTAACATTACACTTTTACACTGACAGCAATAATCGCAGGCGAGACACAAGTTACTGCGGAACCCCTTCAGGATTTTGGTTCTAATTAAATGTCACTTTATTCTAGTAACAATTTCAATATACGTAATGTAAAATTGGAGTATCATGTGCTATTGACCATGTTAACACAGCTGTTTATTTTAATTTTTTTTAGGATAGGCGCAAATTTTTATTTTGTTATTTTTTGCCATTACTTGAGAAAACTTCTAACAAAAGAAGTAAAATAGTCAGAAACAAAAAAAAATGTGAATTTTCTTCTTGTGGTGGAACAAAGAAGTTAAACTGCATCTTGCTATCCACGGTGAATTCACAGTTTAACAACTACATTTGTACATTATAAAATAATGCGAAATTCTTGAAAAATACAAATAGACTAAAAAATGATAATAAAGGTGATATTGAGTATACTGCAACATGTATGTTTAGACACCAACCCAACAACCAAAACAAAACAAAATAAAGCATCTAGAGGTCAACATATAGTTTTCATCAATGAAACCAATGTCTCTACAAAATAAGAGTCATGGAAATTTTTAACAAGAGAATGTTTTCAGTGCTACCATAATGAATAATGAGATGTGGTATGTTTGCCAATAAGACAACTCTCCACCAGATGTTATCAACTATAGGTCACTATTTGACTTTCAGCAATTTGCAACACCAATACCACATTACAATCAACAGTATACTTGTTTCAGTAGAAACACTGAATTTTTCTCCAAAGTCATTTCACCCTATGCAATTTTGAAAAATAATGTATACAATATATGCTTTTTGTATGCTACGGTTAATACCTTTTTCTTCTTGATTAGGAATCATTGCACACATGTTCCTTTATTCAGTCTCGGACACATGACATACGCACGATACATAGACCTATAATCCTACCTTTTCAACGGAAAACTTCCAGGCATTCTGCAGGGAACATTATTGTATATAAACGACTTTTTAAGTGTAAGATGTTACGGCCAGAAATAACCTTTAAATTGTAGCCAACAAAAGACTAAAAACAATGGTAAATTAAACAAGATTTATTATATAATTGTACAAGAAATAATATACAAATAAAAATGTTAACTTAACTGTTAAAATATCTGAATGTCCAATCATATAGTCTTTTTCTTTATCCGGAATTCTTCTCTTTACTGCAACGGAATCCAACGGAATTTTTATATGTCCAATAAGTTCACAAACTAGTATGATGTTGTTAGCGTAAGTAAAAGTGTTAATATAATAACTCCAGAGATCTTCTTAAAATACTAGTATATTTCTGATTTCAGTACAATTCAGCATCTATATATATATAGTTACAATGGAAACGTCTAGTACATTTTAGATTGGAAATTTCTAGAACACTGTAGAAGTTTAAATTACGCATCGTAGATTGTGATCATTCTGGAATCATTATGTAAGTCAAATAGAAAGTTCTAATCAATCCACCAGTATCTATGATTGTTCCAGTGATTTCTAAACATTATTTTTTAAACAACTATAAATAGTAAACAACCCAATTATGTAAACATCTTATAAGGCCACACACAAAAAAATTAGGCCAAGATAAATAAACATGATAATAACAATATCATAACAAAGCACATTTAATCTTACCTTCTCACCTACCAGCGCGAAAAAATACAATAGTATGTACAATAAAACTCTTTCAATGTTATTTTAAAATATGTTTGAGTATATTTTTCTCAGAAATATGAATTAAAAAATACTTTGTAAATATCAGTGACTATCTTGTTACAAACCACTAAAACTTGCTATCAGAAGCACAACAAAAATGTAATAAACTCAGTGTTATGTAGTTTTTTTTTAAATAATGTTTGTCTCATGTGTTCGATGCATTGTAAAAAAGGTTATAGTGATGCTCTTAAGTGATCGGTGGTTAAAAAAAAGCGTACTCCATGTCACCCTTTCAGTTTTTATAAGTCAGAGAAGTTCAAGAAGGTAAGCAAAATCCAAAACACAATATAATATCTAGAGTAAAATGATGTTTCACATGTTTTTTAAATTATACAGATCAAAAATGTTGCCATCACTGGTTGAAGATGAATATTATCGACATACATTTGTACTTGTATCTATCAACCTATTACCTGATTTATGTTGCAAAAATAAGGTAAAATTGTCCGTTCACTATCTACAGGATGAATAATATAAAAATATCAGATCGGCATTTCTGTGATTAATAGATGTTGGGTATACGTTAGTATGACATCAACTGAAACGACAAAAACCACCAAAAAACATCTTGAGGACAGCATATAGAATTCAACAAAAGACTGGGGTGTATAGAATACAAAAAGCCAAAGTCTAGATCTATACAAGTGTGAATAAATTAAACAAAAATAATACAAGGTCTAATCTCCATGTTTGAAACAATGTCTTCTAGTTTGAAACTGTTTTACTTGTGTCAAAATCACTAACCAGAGTTTTTTGTCGGTCATATAAATCATGTCCACCCGTGCAGGGTATAGTTACTTATGCTGAAACATTAGAAAAGTCACAAGTGTATCTTTAAATTCATTCCAAAATTCTTTTCTTATATTGTGTGAGAAAAGCGGAGTGTCCTTTACTAATTTACTTGCTTTTCGAGATAACTGTATTATATTCAAAGCTTTGCGGACGTTCATCGGTAGTTCTACTGTCGCAAATTGAGTTTACCTGGCGACGCGGAGCGGAGACAGGTAAACGGATATTTGCAAAAGTTAAACTACCGATGGACGTCCGCAAAGCTTCAAATATAATACAGTTATCTCTATTCTAATGCATTTTCTCCTAACCTAGTTTTATTGATCCAATTTCAATGTTTACAATGTTCATTGAATGGATATTTACATTAGCCTTCTGCCAAGAAATCTTTTACCTGAGGTCAAAGTTAAGCTGGTGTGAAATATTTTTTCATTTCAAAGAATGAAAAAATATATATTCAAATTAACAATTTATTAAACAAGAAATGTTAAAAGTTTTCTAGGTAAATTACAAGTCCCCTCGGATATTTTTAGAATTATCAAGTGTCATGGCCGATCACGAATTCGGGCGAAGGTTGAGACATATGAACAACAAAGTTTATGGCTGTGCAGCGTTCCCTGTAATGTTGTAATTGAAGACTTGGACCGTTGAATTGTGGACCTCGAACTGCATGTTATACAGAACAGGTAACGACAGCTGATTTTTAATGTTTGTGTTGGTCAAATTCAAACAGTGCGCGTTGAAGAAAGGGCTGTGTCTGGCGGCAAGGGCATTGTATTAGGCTGCGTACAAATAGAGTGTGGCGGTAATGGCATTGCATTAAGCTGCGTACAAATTGGCACAGGTGCGGTTGAGCCCGATTTATCTCTGCCATTTTCTGAATTGCCGAGAAGAATGGCTGAATACTGCCTCTGTTTCTATGAGGAGTCCTGATAATATGATTCCAAACTAGTTTCCGACTTGTGTCATGTTATTTTCATTATATCTGTCTTTGGTACACCTGATTGTGCCAAAACAATCACAGTTGTTGCTCTGACACAATGGTTGGTGTAGACCTGACTTAGTTTAGCACTTTTTGATATGTCGAACATGTTGTTCAAAAGTCTTTCCCCAACAGGCCATAAGGTGTAACACATCTCGTCCTCGTCGTTTACTTTTACTCGAGGTTTTTGAAAGAAGATATTTGTTGTAGGATTCCTCTTGGAATGATATTTTTGCAAGGCAGCAACAAAAACGGCGACCACAATCATCTGATCTTAGACAAAGGTTTTATCAGTGAAAAACCTTTGATTTTCCCTCACTCCCTTCCAAAACTCAAAACTAAGTCGAACCAAATTTCCCTTTGAAGAGTCCTTGGGTTATGAGTGGATAAGGCATCTGATGAACGCAGTTGATGCAAGTCGCCTTCAGAAATGAACGGGTGATGTTTGGTCCTGTCCATTCCTTCCCTCTGTACCTTCTTTATCATGGCTAGAAACATTTTGTTTGATTTTAAGAAGGTGGAATCATCAGACAGGATGGAATATGTCTTATTAAAAGGTTGTGCCTTAAGTTGTCTATTAAAAGATGCACGTATACCAACTAAAGTACTCTTGGCATAATAATCTCCGTCTGTATTACGGACCTCTGCGTAGAATTCAGTTAAGGCACAATCCAATCTTTCAACTGTATAATTTTCAAATGTTGCATCTTTATCTCTATTGGTAAACCATTCTGAAATTTAGAATTATGATACATGTATTTGTTTAACCTCATATGCATGTAGCAAAAAATCTTGGCTACACATTTTTACTTTTCATTTCAAGCAATTTTTTCAAATTTTATTAAGTGAAAACTGCAAAAATAATTGTTTAGTTAATATTCTAATGCAATTATTTTGTTTTAAAGGTTCTGATTGGTTCACTCTACCTTGGATTGTCTCACACTTGGTATGTCAATTCAAAATCGGTGGAGGGGATTCAGATCCCTCCACGGATTTCGGATTGGGATACCCGATGTGTGTCTGTAATAAAAGAAAGAGGACAGTTTGAATTTCTGACAGTATAGATATATTTGTTTTCAATAATAAACTAAAATATGGAATAAAGATGTGGTATGATTGCCAATGAGACAACTGTACGGTTGCCTATAATTGCTTACATCCACTTCATTTGAACTTTGGTGGATAGTTGTCTCATTGGCAATCATACCACATCTCTTTATTTCTATAACATACAGTAAAGCCTTCAACAATGAGAAAAACCCATACCGTATAGTCGGCTATAAAACTTGCATTTTGTTTACTTGAAAATGTTCTTTTTGTCAATGTTTATTTTATTCTCATGCGTTCAAGAAGCAAAAAACAGTTTTGTCTATGTTTGACACCAGATGTTTACCAATGACGTCACCTTGTAAATTGTTGAATTAAACATTGTTTAGTGTAGTTTTCTTTTCTTTTTTTAATTTTACATCAAAATAATGACTAAAACGAACTTCTTTATTTATTTTGCATTAGAATAGAGAGAGCTCAGCTGACCTTTTACTGTATTGTACTTGAAGTTTGGTCTACATAAAGCATGGTTTTACTCTGGCAAATATCTGTTCACCTACATGTAGCTCTACTATGTGTCAATAGGTAAACCCAGTTTGAGACCATAAAACTGTCTGTTTACATTAGACAAGCTCCATTTACAATTAAAACTATTTATTCCTAGTTTCAATTTGTTTAGGTCAAAATGTTAATATATAAAACAATTGCTAAAGCTAAAACAAATTGCTTATTTTTATGAATAAAAATCCTCAGAATTTATTCAAAATTCAATGTATTTTAACAAAAATGAATATCATAAATTTGTTGTTTTTTTGTTTTTTTTCAGATAATCTGCATATATGCTGGTGAATAAACCAGGTGCTAGATAGT
Organism: Mytilus coruscus; assembly: GCA_017311375.1. Classification (NCBI taxonomy): domain Eukaryota; kingdom Metazoa; phylum Mollusca; class Bivalvia; order Mytilida; family Mytilidae; genus Mytilus; species Mytilus coruscus. Next base: position 3,706,060 of record CM029599.1, on the reverse strand, counting down.
AATGGAAGTCTCGAAAACTCAGTAAAACTAACATCTAAATGATGTATAACATACAGTACATGTATAAATTGGATGTGGGAAATACAAACAAAAGGCAATCTTGGAAGACAGAACCGCAAAAAGCCATCAAAATGTTTATATTGTTTTTGAAACAACATAATCTTTAAATAGAATGGACCAGTTGCTCAAGATAAAGCATTATAGAACATATTATATATATGCTAATTTCTTTCTTTTTCTTTATTAAAAATATGCAAACATCTCCTTAATAGGTGTCAGTGGATTCCTGCCTGTCTATGCAACGATAATAAATGGTGGCAGAGAATCTATTGTGAAGAAATATTTCATATAAATTTATAACAAACTAGGTCAGAAACTATTATTTCACTTTTAGAGGAATCAATGTCAATATTATAACGTATTGTTAGGTATTGTCAATAATAATTTAAGTGATCTGCTAAGATACTTTCTTTATCATTACAATATTAATACAAATGCATAATTAACTATTTGTTCATTGAACAAATCTCTACTGAGATATGAATCAAATTAACATCCCAAGCAGGTCAACATTTATTATATAAATTTGGACATGATATGAACATCTGTTAGTATACAGCTTGACAGTTAGCCTTTCTTTGGACAGTTCGATATTTGGCTAAAGCAACCAAGAAAGCTACGTTGCCATAAAATCAACGAGTACTACTACATAAGCTTGAATTAAACCTTGCCAAAATGAAAATTCTCCCTTATAGGTAAGTTCATGACTTTAAAACTTTGAAATGTTGAATAAAGCTTTAATAATTAATATAATTAACTTCATATCAATAAAAATCATGCTAAATGCTTGTCTAATTTTATTATTGCTCTTCAATTTGTATTAACGTTCAGATTGTATTTTATCTTATATTGCTACTACTTTTTCTTTCCTTTTTTATTCAAAAGATGCGAACCTCTCCTTAATATATGTCAGTCAATATCGGCCCGTCTCTACAATGACAGGCACGTTGTAGAAGACAGGCCGGAATTGAGTGACATGTATTAAGGAGAGGTTCGCATCTTTTTTTAATAAAGAAGAGAAAAGAAAAAGTTTTTATGTTGAGAGACATAGAGAAAATTCAATTGCAGACCATGTTAAATTATAACAGTCATTCTCATTTCTTTACTACAATAAATGGTAGCGGAGAATCTACTGTGACAAAATGTTTGATATACGTTTATAACAAATTAAGTCGGAAACTATTATTTCACTTTTAGAGGAATGAATGTCAATATTATAACGTATAGTTGGGTATTGTCAATAATAACCTAAGTAATATGTTAAGATACTCTCTTTTTATCATTACAATATTGATAAAAATGAATAATTTTAAAACACTTTCTTGATAGAACAAATCTTTAATGAGATATAAATCAAATTAACATCAGGCAGGTCAACAGTAGTAAAGGGAGAAAGAGGGGGGGGCTGACATTCCGGGTGGGTGTATAGTTCAACATATATTAAGATGGGGTTGTACATATCCATGTCGTAATACATGGGGTTATCCCCACATATACAAGAGGTGTATACGTAAACACAAACTAAAAAAAGGTTGTTTGCCTCAATACAGAAAACATAGAGGGTACACTTATACATAGTGTGTTTACTTAAACTTAGAAGGATCTTAAACAAAATTGGACATTTTGAAAAGAAATTTGTTTCAAAATTAAGGACTTTTGAAAACATTCTAATAAAAAAAGAATAAATAAAAATAAAAGATTTATTTACAAAAATGCAACCAAATTGTTGCTCAAATTCAAATATAAAAGGTAAAATCATAATAATACTATTTGTTTAGTATGTTAAAAATACTACTACCAAAAGTATAGTTACAGACGGTGTTTTCACACACCAGGTGGTTTTCTGATTTACATTCTTTTGCATGTTAGGTTTTTTTCCGCTTACTATATGGCAATTTTGTACATATAAAGTTGGTTTTCTCCTTATAATTAATACATAAGGGTCTTTTTTTAACCTACTCATATCATTACAGTTTTGCTTACTTATGGGAGATCTTACCAAATCCTTTAGGTTTTTATATCTACCTCATTTGACCGTTATGGAATATCCGTTTCGCAGATGACAACGGATATATTTTCAACAAACAATCGGCATTCCATGGGAACCAACTGTGCCCTCTTCTTGCCGACTTGTTCCTTTATTCTTATGAGGCTGACTTCATACAGGAACTTCTTAGGAAGAAAGAAAAGTTAGGAGTATCCTTTAACTTTACTTTCCGCTACATAGATGATGTTCTCTCACTTAAAATTCAAAATTTGGTGACTATGTTGAACGCATCTATCCCATCGAACTTGTGATAAAGGATACAACACATACAGATAAGTCTGCTCATATCTTGACTTACATTTAGAAATTGACAGTGAAGGTCGGTTGATAACAAAATTTATGACAAAAGAGATGATTTCAGCTTCCCAATTATGTACTTTAGCAACATTCCAGCTGCGCCTGCATACGGAGTATATATCTCCCAAGTGATACGATACTCCAGGGCTTGTATTTCCTATCATGATTTTCTTTATAGAGGGTTGCTGCTCACAAGGAAGCTATTAAACCAAGAGTTTCAAGTGTTGAAGTTGAAATCATCCCTTCGTAAATTTTACGGACGCCATCACGAGTTGATTGACCGTTACGGAATATCCGTTTCACAGATGATAGCGGATATGTTACTAATGTCGTAACTACAATTCCTTCCCTTTTTTTCGAATGTGATCTACCGAATTAGACTTATTACCGGGTTTGCACTAACATGAACAACACGACGGGTGCCAAATGTGGAGCAGGATCTGCTTACCCTTCCGGAGCACCTGAGAACACCCCCAGTTTTTGGTGGGATTCGTGTTGCTCAGTCTTTGATTTTCTGTCCCTTTGGTACACATCCATAATATATAAGGACCTTTTAGTGTCCAAGGATAGTTTCACATGTGGATAATATCCCGGACAACGAGCAAACCCATTACTGTGCTTACAGGAATAATGCTGGCTGTAACCCATACTATACATATCATTACAACAACCACTTTTATCACACGTTTCTCAATTGTTTCCCTGTCATAAAAGAATTCGCGGTTGTATTACGTGTTTATACGTATAAATTAAAACAGGTACTATATAGGAAAAAGAATTTAAAAATGATAGACAGAAAGAAGTATTCTCCTACACATACGTATATGTATCAAAAATAACAATACAAAGAGCTGTTTAATCTTATGATACTATTTAGTAGTATAGATGAGTTCAGTAAATTTCTTATTGCATTTGAAAAAAAAATGTACGACAGGCGTACTTTGTGCCACCTATCAAATATAAAATGTGTTCACTATCAGAACTAAACAAAACATTGTCCTAAAAAATGTGTAACAACAGTGGCAGGGTGTAACATATCGCAATTTAATTACCCCAAATGTATCATCCATTTCGTCATTAATTGAAACAATATAGATCACAATTTTTTTTTATTGAGAAAATAAATAAAATGAATAAATAACAAATCCTATCCACAATTATTAACTATATACCAACCTTGATTTTACGAAGAAACCCGAGTTCTTGGAGAGAAAAGACTATGGCACATGAAATGTTCAGGTAATTATATCAATTTAAAAGATATTCTGAAGACAAACATATGCTTGTTCAAAATAACAAGGACGAGTCCAGTAATTCTGAAAAAGGGGACGTAATGATGGATAATGAAAGAAATATAAAGGATCGAAGCGAAAACATTTTGGTCAAATCAATGTTCAAAATTCATATAATTCGTCAAAAACACTATGTTAAAATATACGTGTCCAGAAAGCGAAATACATTGTGAAAAAAACATTGTTCATAATATATGATACCCAGTGTGATAATTTTATTTCATGTTAAAAAAAAACTTTTATATTTAACATCTTTTTCAAATTCAACAGAAAAGTCCAGAAAATGAATGTTTAAAATATGTATTCTGTGACAAAAATAACAGCCGACACATCCGACAGCAAAGTGTTTTATTTAAAAGATAATGTAAACTAAAGAATATCATCGCAAGAAAATACATTTTACTAACATATTGTATTAAAATGTTATCTTTATTCGTTAGTTTGGTGATTATACAAAGAAAACGATCTTTTAACACAAATTAATCAATTTATTGCACCTTTACTGTTAAAATTTACGTAATCTCCAGCTTCAATTTAGTATCTCTATATATTAGTTATTGAATATCCAGGAAAATATTCAATAAAGTAGATCTGTAAAGTTAGATATATTTATACATTAGAACAGTTTTACATAATCAAGTGTTTACCGGAGTATGGTACGTTTCTTCACATATATTGTTTATAAATTTATTACACTGAACCGCATAATTGATGACCTTTTGATAGCATGCATGTGTCTTGATCAGTTGATTTTTTGCGGCGATAGCTAATTTTGAAAGACTACAGTGTAAAAAAAATCTTAATTGATGAGATACGAATGTTTTTGTTTTTTGACATTTTATGTATACTACTTCATTTTTTTTTAAATTAGTACTTAGATATAAGAAGATGTGGTATGAGTGCCAATGAGACAACTCTCCATCCAAGTCAAAATTTATAAAAGTAAACCATTATAGGTCAAAGTACGGTCTTCAACACGGAGCCTTGGCTCACACCGAACAGCAAGCTATAAAGGGCCCCAAAAATTACTAGTGTAAAACCATTCAAACGGGAAAACCAACGGTCTAATCTATATAAAACGAGAAACGAGAAACACTTATGAACCACATCAACAAACGACAACTACTGAACATCAGATTCCTGACTTAGGACAGGTGCAAACAAATGCAGCGGGTTTAAACGTTTTAATGGTACCAAACCTTCACCCTTTTTCTGAAACAATAGTGTAACATCACAACATAGAAAGACACACTATAAAATATCAACTGAAATAGCTTAACTCATTAGACAATCAAAGGACATATTAACACCAGTGAACATACACTGAAAAAATAAATTTGACCTATGATACAATGTAAATACAAAATAGATCAAGTATCGAAAATACACGTGGTCTTCAATAAAAGTATGCAATAACGTTACATCATGGTGTGTAATCTACTTAATCACCTGCTTGTTATAGGTTTACGTAGTGAACATGAATAAACATATTTAATACAAAACTGGTTCATTGTAGCTGTAATAATTCTTTTAAAGAGATCAAAATAAAATTGCGGATTTCAGTTAATACACACGAAACTGACTGGAAAAATATACAGTCGTGTACAAAAGCTTGTATAAACGTAGTCAGATCTATTGAACAACAGTACATGTACATACTGTATCTGATAACTATCAATTAACTACACTAGAGGGATTCGAAATATTCCCATGTGTTAAGTATTATTCTCTTGTGTTGTTTGTTTCTGATTTTATTTGTGTTAATTATGTCCCAAATTTCATTTTTAAAGATTTTAAAGATATATCAATGACTTTCTCTTTCTTGTCAGACATATACTATACTTTATAGATGGAAAACAAATGACGGTTACTAAATAGTTCAAAGCTACATCTTCAATTTTTTAGGAAGTTACTAAACTTTCAAGACTTAGTATATGCTTCTCAATTTTTAGAAATGCTAATAGTTGGTCAGTTGTACGCCAATAATGAAAATTATGTGAACAGGTAAAAAAGAAGTGTTTATAATCATAATGTTGCTTACACTGGAAGCAAGAACTACTTGGTACTTTTTTTCCATTTATGAAGTAATTCATTACAGGCTAATATATATGGTATAATTTTACATTTAAACGTTTTAAATCTGTTGATTTCAAGGAAGTTAGAAATAAAGTTAAATGTGGACTGAAATTTTGTAGTCATTTTTACAAAGAATTCTTTCCCACAAGCTCCTATCTATTTATCGTGTGTATATTTCTGTTTTGCTTATATCTTATAAAATTTCATGTTTTAGTAGTATTTCTAACTTTTCCCAATTTTTTGTATTGACAATAGTTTTGTAAAAGCTTTCTAGTTTTAAATCATTTCGCCAGTGCTTTGGTGTAGCTTTGTTAACTAAAGGAAATTCTCTTATCCAGTCTTATTTGTTCTTTAAATTTGTTAGTACAGTTTCTGAATAGAAGTATCCGTGTTCGTCTTTTATGTTATCAATGAGCAAAATATTACTATCAATCCATTTTTGAAAGAACAGACATTTCCCATTTTCTGTAATGAAATAATTTCCCATATAAGTTGTTTTCTAATCTCAAGAAAGTTTTTGGTCTGATTGTTTGACCTCCTTTTACCACTATCAATGTTTTGATATTGTTTATAGATTTCTGGTGCAGATTAAAATTTATTTTGTTAGATATGTTAATATTTGATAGATTCATTCTGAATAAAAGAGTCTTTACCAAATTCATTAAGGTAAAATCTTGGGATAATTTTCTAGCTATCATCTTCTTTTTATAAGTTTTAAAACCGACCTTATTTGTAATGATTTAAGATAGCGATTTAAATCAATTATTTGTAATTATCCGTCACGATATGGTTAACACAATGTAGTACGTTTAGCTTTGTTTTTTTCCTACTCCATATAGAATTGTATGTACATTTTAAAACTTTTGCGTTATTCCATTTGTTAATATCACACTCGATGCAATGTATGTAATGTTTGGTAAAATTAAAATCTTTACTACAATAATCTTTCCTGTTATTGTAACGATTCGTTTAATCCATTCTTGAATCAATTTTCACATTTAGCATTTCGCTTCTCTGTGTTTAATTTTGACATTCTTGATAATTGTATCCAAAATATATTCTTGACTTTTAATGGGGTCTCCAGTTTCTATTTTCAAATTCCTCTTTTGAACGTTTAAGTTTCCTAAGCCACAAACCTTCTGTTTTATTTTCATTCAGTTTAAGTCCAAAAGTATTTCCAAACGTTTCAATAAAATTAAAGGCTAGACTTATATCTTTGCGAGTCTTTAAAAACAATTGAGAATCATCTGCTAATTGGCATATTTTTAGCAAGCAAGATTTTCCATCTAATTCGTTTTTTAATCCTTTTAGTAGCGTATTTTTCCTTAATTTAATTTCCATTATTTCAATCAATAAAACAAGAATTAAAATGGATAACGGACACCCTGGTCTAATCCCACGAAACGTATTGAAGGGGATGGACACTCATCCATCATTTAAAATACACTTTTATAACTGTATACAAAGCTTCAACCCTATAATGATTTTTTAAATCCATTTTTTTAAGATTCAAACATAGAACACCACGAAAGCCTTTATAAAATCTAAAACAAAGTAGCACAATCTACTTTAAAGTTTTCAACGTAATCAATGATGTCTTGAATTTGTCTAATATTGAATCCTTTTCATCTAATTTTCATGTTACCTTTTGATCAAAATGAATGATTTCCGGAAGTACTGATATTAATCTTTGTGCTAAAGCATAGACTAATATAATAATAATGGGGTAGGTCAAAAGTTGTCAAGTGAAAGGGGGTAATTTTTTTTATACAAAATAGATATGGCTCCAAATTTTCAGGAGTTGGTTAATTCACCTTTTAAGGCAATCATTAAAGACGGGTACTATGATATCTTTAATTTCTTCTAAAATTTTCTATAAAACTCAACATTTAGTCCATCCAAACCTGGGCCCTTGTTCAATTTCATTTTAAATATATCCTCGGTGTATTCACTTATAGTAATTTTTCATTCACATGTATTACTTTTATTTTCAGTATTTTTTTTACATTCTTTGATACTGTCAAGGTATTTGTTTACCTATTTTGTGGCTGGTTTTGTTGAACTATATAATTCAGTATAATAATTAACTTCTAAATTTAGTATTTTGTTTTGGTCATAAGTTACTTGTTTGTTTTCCTCATACATTTTTTAGGCCAATAAAATAAGATTTGTTTTTCTCTTTCTTCTAGCCATTACACTCGTGATCTAATTTGATTTCCTTTTTTTTTTTTCATTATATAAGCTTGCTATTATTTCTTTTTTATTATTTTTTGTTTAAAAGTGATAGTTGATTTATTAGTCTAAAGCTGTTACAATTACCTTATTGCTACCGCTTTCACGAACAAGATCTGATAACTTGATTTCTGTTTTATTCATTCTAATTGACTTTTCGTTATTATTAGCTCGGGTTTTACTTGTTTTTAGGATATCTATCCAACTTCTTGGTATAGTTTTGATCATTCGGCTATCCAGTTGTGTTTTATTTCTAACTGTCACAGTATGGTCATTTCATCGATTTGACCGTTTTCGTCAATTAGTTCATTAATCTACTTATATTGCTTTTGATCCAGCTAACATCATACTGGTTTATTTTATTTTTATGTTTTATTTCCCATATAATTTCATTGCGAATTTCTCTAAAATTTGCGGGCGATTATGTTTGAACTCCACCTTTAAGTATCCGGCATTTTACAATATCTTGATAAAATTCTAGTAACTCAATTGTAATTTCAAGTGGTTTCAGATTATTAATTTCTAAATTCATATTTAAGATAAGAAAATTTGTGCCGTATTCATCAAAAAAGAAGCTTGGAATAATTGACCAATTTTCATCTTTTGACTCTACCAATCATGATACCCATTTAATTTTAAGTGTGTTAAAGAAACTGTCGATATCAATTATATTGAGTCCCCTTTACTGTAATCTGATATTAGAGTTGATCATTTTACTTTATCTTGTTTCCCGTCCCAAATGGAGTTAAAATCTCTCTTTCTAAATTGCAAATATACGTTTTATTTATGACTTTCATACGTTCTATGTATGTACATTGTGGAATTATAAGTGATTTGATTATTAAAGTTTTACCAATAATAGGAAGATGTCTTTTTCCATGATTTCATAAGTTGTTTTCGCTTTTTCCAACTTGTTTTACCAATTCAATTGTTCGCATTCTGTTTTATTTATAACGAAATACAAGCCTATTACTTTAACGGTTTATCGGTGAAATTTATATTCTACTTTGTCTTTACAATTTTTTTTTTTTTTTTATTTAGTTTAAGATCAGAAAATGAAGTGTCGTCTGCTAACTGGGAAAATTTCAAATTATGTTTTGAATGGTCGAGTTTTACTTAAATGCCTTTTGTGTTATTTTTATTTCTTAATTTACATGCCATGATTTCTACTATGATCACGAATATCATGACGATCAGGGACATCCTGACGGACCCCCCCCCCATTTACACTAACTGGTGCAGAAATCCATCCATTATTGAACACTGAAATATTTATATCAGTATATAACGTCTTAATCCAGTTAATAAATAAATTTTAAATCCGAAATGTTCGAGAGTTTGGTACATGAAGGACCATTAAAGTATCAAATGCTTTTGAAAAATCTGTAAACAAATATCGCAACTTTAACATTAAATTTGTCAGCGTAATCTATGATGTCTTGTTTGTCTGATTTTGAAATCAATATATTGTTGTTTAATATACCCTGTTTGATCTGCGTTTATAATTAGATTAAGTACATTTTTATTCTTTGAGTTAAGGTGGATGATAATATTTTATAGTCTGACGTTTGGCTTTCATGTTTTGATAATTTATTTATTTATTTTTTTTTTAACAATTAAATCATCTTTATTGCACTAAATGCTGTTTAACAATTTACGTAGCTTACAGCATTGGGCTAAGTATCCTGTACATTAATCATTATACATCCAGGAGAATATATAATAAAATATTATATTAATGTTAGTATTTTACAATTAAACATAATACATTATATAGATAAACATCAATATAAATTGATTGATTCATTTTTTTTTGTCTGTTTACAAATCAGGAAAATAACGGATCTACGCCGTACCGTTTTGTGATTATATTATGTGTGTTTACTTTCTCACAGGTTACCTGTGTATTGGAATTAGCCTAACTTATTCTTTTATGATATGAAGGATTTCCAAGCTTACATGCTTGATCATGCTTATCGAAATAAACATATAGGTAAGTGTATACAATTATGTTAAATTCAAAATAATAGGTTATTTGCGATGCGTTTTTGGCAGCTCGTGGTATATTATTTATACAAGGCCAAGGTAAATAGCGTATGTTGATTTGTCAACCAGTAATACCTTACAGGTTACAATATGTTGACGTCTTTATTAACATTTTCCGGTTTCAATATTTCAAGAGGTGTATACGTAAACACAAACTAAAAAGGTTGTTTGCCTCAATACAGAAAACATAGAGGGTACACTTATACATAGTGTGTTTACTTAAACTTAGAAGGATCTTAAACAAAATTGGACATTTTGAAAGAAATTTGTTTCAAAATTAAGGACTTTTGAAAACATTCTAATAAAAAGAATAAATAAAAATAAAAGATTTATTTACAAAATGCAACCAAATTGTTGCTCAAATTCAAATATAAAGGTAAAATCATAATAATACTATTTGTTTAGTATGTTAAAATACTACTACCAAAAGTATAGTTACAGACGGTGTTTTCACACACAGGTGGTTTCTGATTTACATTCTTTTGCATGTTAGGTTTTTTCCGCTTACTATATGGCAATTTTGTACATATAAAGTTGGTTTCTCCTTATAATTAATACATAAGGGTCTTTTTAACCTACTCATATCATTACAGTTTTGCTTACTTATGGGAGATCTTACCAAATCCTTTAGGTTTTATATCTACCTCATTTGACCGTTATGGAATATCCGTTTCGCAGATGACAACGGATATATTTTCAACAAACAATCGGCATTCCCATGGGAACCAACTGTGCCCTCTTCTTGCCGACTTGTTCCTTTATTCTTATGAGGCTGACTTCATACAGGAACTTCTTAGGAAGAAAGAAAAGAAGTTAGGAGTATCCTTTAACTTTACTTTCCGCTACATAGATGATGTTCTCTCACTTAAAAATTCAAAATTTGGTGACTATGTTGAACGCATCTATCCCATCGAACTTGTGATAAAGGATACAACACATACAGATAAGTCTGCTCATATCTTGACTTACATTTAGAAATTGACAGTGAAGGTCGGTTGATAACAAAATTTATGACAAAAGAGATGATTTCAGCTTCCCAATTATGTACTTTAGCAACATTCCAGCTGCGCCTGCATACGGAGTATATATCTCCCAAGTGATACGATACTCCAGGGCTTGTATTTCCTATCATGATTTTCTTTATAGAGGTTGCTGCTCACAAGGAAGCTATTAAACCAAGAGTTTCAAGTGTTGAAGTTGAAATCATCCTTCGTAAATTTTACGGACGCCATCACGAGTTGATTGACCGTTACGGAATATCCGTTTCACAGATGATAGCGGATATGTTACTAATGTCGTAACTACAATTCCTTCCTTTTTTCGAATGTGATCTACCGAATTAGACTTATTACCGGGTTTGCACTAACATGAACAACACGACGGGTGCCAAATGTGGAGCAGGATCTGCTTACCCTTCCGGGCACCTGAGAACACCCCCAGTTTTTGGTGGGATTCGTGTTGCTCAGTCTTTGATTTTCTGTCCCTTTGGTACACATCCATAATATATAAGGACCTTTTAGTGTCCAAGGATAGTTTCACATGTGGATAATATCCCGGACAACGAGCAAACCCATTACTGTGCTTACAGGGAATAATGCTGGCTGTAACCCATACTATACATATCATTACAACAACCACTTTTATCACACGTTTCTCAATTGTTTCCCCTGTCATAAAAGAATTCGCGGTTGTATTACGTGTTTATACGTATAAATTAAAACAGGTACTATATAGGGAAAAAAAGAATTTAAAAAAATGATAGACAGAAAGAAGTATTCTCCTACACATACGTATATGTATCAAAAATAACAATACAAAGAGCTGTTTAATCTTATGATACTATTTAGTAGTATAGATGAGTTCAGTAAATTTCTTATTGCATTTGAAAAAAAAATGTACGACAGGCGTACTTTGTGCCACCTATCAAATATAAAATGTGTTCACTATCAGAACTAAACAAAACATTGTCCTAAAAAATGTGTAACAACAGTGGCAGGGTGTAACATATCGCAATTTAATTACCCCAAATGTATCATCCATTTCGTCATTAATTGAAACAATATAGATCACAATTTTTTTTTTTATTGAGAAAAATAAATAAAATGAATAAATAACAAATCCTATCCACAATTATTAACTATATACCAACCTTGATTTTACGAAGAAACCCGAGTTCTTGGAGAGAAAAGACTATGGCACATGAAATGTTCAGGTAATTATATCAATTTAAAAGATATTCTGAAGACAAACATATGCTTGTTCAAAATAACAAGGACGAGTCCAGTAATTCTGAAAAAGGGACGTAATGATGGATAATGAAAGAAATATAAAGGATCGAAGCGAAAACATTTTTGGTCAAATCAATGTTCAAAATTCATATAATTCGTCAAAAACACTATGTTAAAATATACGTGTCCAGAAAGCGAAATACATTGTGAAAAAACATTGTTCATAATATATGATACCCAGTGTGATAATTTTATTTCATGTTAAAAAAACTTTTATATTTAACATCTTTTCAAATTCAACAGAAAAGTCCAGAAAATGAATGTTTAAAATATGTATTCTGTGACAAAATAACAGCCGACACATCCGACAGCAAAGTGTTTTATTTAAAAGATAATGTAAACTAAAGAATATCATCGCAAGAAAATACATTTTACTAACATATTGTATTAAAATGTTATCTTTATTCGTTAGTTTGGTGATTATACAAAGAAAACGATCTTTTAACACAAATTAATCAATTTATTGCACCTTTACTGTTAAAATTTACGTAATCTCCAGCTTCAATTTAGTATCTCTATATATTAGTTATTGAATATCCAGGAAAATATTCAATAAAGTAGATCTGTAAAGTTAGATATATTTATACATTAGAACAGTTTTACATAATCAAGTGTTTACCGGAGTATGGTACGTTTCTTCACATATATTGTTTATAAATTTATTACACTGAACCGCATAATTGATGACCTTTTGATAGCATGCATGTGTCTTGATCAGTTGATTTTTGCGGCGATAGCTAATTTTGAAAGACTACAGTGTAAAAAATCTTAATTGATGAGATACGAATGTTTTGTTTTTGACATTTTATGTATACTACTTCATTTTTTTAAATTAGTACTTAGATATAAGAAGATGTGGTATGAGTGCCAATGAGACAACTCTCCATCCAAGTCAAAATTTATAAAAGTAAACCATTATAGGTCAAAGTACGGTCTTCAACACGGAGCCTTGGCTCACACCGAACAACAAGCTATAAAGGGCCCCAAAATTACTAGTGTAAAACCATTCAAACGGGAAAACCAACGGTCTAATCTATATAAAAACGAGAAACGAGAAACACTTATGAACCACATCAACAAACGACAACTACTGAACATCAGATTCCTGACTTAGGACAGGTGCAAACAAATGCAGCGGGTTTAAACGTTTTAATGGTACCAAACCTTCACCCTTTTTCTGAAACAATAGTGTAACATCACAACATAGAAAGACACACTATAAAATATCAACTGAAATAGCTTAACTCAATCAAAGGACATATTAACACCAGTGAACATACACTGAAAAAATAAATTTGACCTATGATACAATGTAAATACAAAATAGATCAAGTATCGAAAATACACGTGGTCTTCAATAAAAGTATGCAATAACGTTACATCATGGTGTGTAATCTACTTAATCACCTGCTTGTTATAGGTTTACGTAGTGAACATGAATAAACATATTTAATACAAAACTGGTTCATTGTAGCTGTAATAATTCTTTTAAAGAGATCAAAATAAAATTGCGGATTTCAGTTAATACACACGAAACTGACTGGAAAAATATACAGTCGTGTACAAAAGCTTGTATAAACGTAGTCAGATCTATTGAACAACAGTACATGTACATACTGTATCTGATAACTATCAATTAACTACACTAGAGGGATTCGAAATATTCCCATGTGTTAAGTATTATTCTCTTGTGTTGTTTGTTTCTGATTTTATTTGTGTTAATTATGTCCCAAATTTCATTTTAAAGATTTTAAAGATATATCAATGACTTTCTCTTTCTTGTCAGACATATACTATACTTTATAGATGGAAAACAAATGACGGTTACTAAATAGTTCAAAGCTACATCTTCAATTTTTAGGAAGTTACTAAACTTTCAAGACTTAGTATATGCTTCTCAATTTTTAGAAATGCTAATAGTTGGTCAGTTGTACGCCAATAATGAAAATTATGTGAACAGGTAAAAAGAAGTGTTTATAATCATAATGTTGCTTACACTGGAAGCAAGAACTACTTGGTACTTTTTTCCATTTATGAAGTAATTCATTACAGGCTAATATATATGGTATAATTTTACATTTAAACGTTTTAAATCTGTTGATTTCAAGGAAGTTAGAAATAAAGTTAAATGTGGACTGAAATTTTGTAGTCATTTTACAAAGAATTCTTTCCACAAGCTCCTATCTATTTATCGTGTGTATATTTCTGTTTTGCTTATATCTTATAAAATTTCATGTTTTAGTAGTATTTCTAACTTTTCCCAATTTTTGTATTGACAATAGTTTTGTAAAAGCTTTCTAGTTTTAAATCATTTCGCCAGTGCTTTGGTGTAGCTTTGTTAACTAAAGGAAATTCTCTTATCCAGTCTTATTTGTTCTTTAAATTTGTTAGTACAGTTTCTGAATAGAAGTATCCGTGTTCGTCTTTTATGTTATCAATGAGCAAAATATTACTATCAATCCATTTTTGAAAGAACAGACATTTCCCATTTTCTGTAATGAAATAATTTCCCCATATAAGTTGTTTTCTAATCTCAAGAAAGTTTTTGGTCTGATTGTTTGACCTCCTTTTACCACTATCAATGTTTTGATATTGTTTATAGATTTCTGGTGCAGATTAAAATTTATTTTGTTAGATATGTTAATATTTGATAGATTCATTCTGAATAAAGAGTCTTTACCAAATTCATTAAGGTAAAATCTTGGGATAATTTTCTAGCTATCATCTTCTTTTTATAAGTTTTAAAACCGACCTTATTTGTAATGATTTAAGATAGCGATTTAAATCAATTATTTGTAATTATCCGTCACGATATGGTTAACACAATGTAGTACGTTTAGCTTTGGTTTTCCTACTCCATATAGAATTGTATGTACATTTTTAAAACTTTTGCGTTATTCCATTTGTTAATATCACACTCGATGCAATGTATGTAATGTTTGGTAAAATTAAAATCTTTACTACAATAATCTTTCCTGTTATTGTAACGATTCGTTTAATCCATTCTTGAATCAATTTTCACATTTAGCATTTCGCTTCTCTGTGTTTAATTTTGACATTCTTGATAATTGTATCCAAAATATATTCTTGACTTTTAATGGGGTCTCCAGTTTCTATTTTCAAATTCCTCTTTTGAACGTTTAAGTTTCCTAAGCCACAAACCTTCTGTTTTATTTTCATTCAGTTTAAGTCCAAAAGTATTTCCAAACGTTTCAATAAAATTAAAGGCTAGACTTATATCTTTGCGAGTCTTTAAAACAATTGAGAATCATCTGCTAATTGGCATATTTTTAGCAAGCAAGATTTTCCATCTAATTCGTTTTTAATCCTTTTAGTAGCGTATTTTTCCTTAATTTAATTTCCATTATTTCAATCAATAAAACAAGAATTAAAATGGATAACGGACACCCTGGTCTAATCCCACGAAACGTATTGAAGGGGATGGACACTCATCCATCATTTAAAATACACTTTTATAACTGTATACAAAGCTTCAACCCCTATAATGATTTTTTTAAATCCATTTTTTTTTTTAAGATTCAAACATAGAACACCACGAAAGCCTTTATAAAATCTAAAAACAAAGTAGCACAATCTACTTTAAAGTTTTCAACGTAATCAATGATGTCTTGAATTTGTCTAATATTGAATCCTTTTCATCTAATTTTCATGTTACCTTTTGATCAAAATGAATGATTTCCGGAAGTACTGATATTAATCTTTGTGCTAAAGCATAGACTAATATAATAATAATGGGGTAGGTCAAAGTTGTCAAGTGAAAGGGGTAATTTTTTATACAAAATAGATATGGCTCCAAATTTTCAGGAGTTGGTTAATTCACCTTTTAAGGCAATCATTAAAGACGGGTACTATGATATCTTTAATTTCTTCTAAAATTTTCTATAAAACTCAACATTTAGTCCATCCAAACCTGGGCCCTTGTTCAATTTCATTTTAAATATATCCTCGGTGTATTCACTTATAGTAATTTTTCATTCACATGTATTACTTTTATTTTCAGTATTTTTTACATTCTTTAATACTGTCAAGGTATTTGTTTACCTATTTTGTGGCTGGTTTTGTTGAACTATATAATTCAGTATAATAATTAACTTCTAAATTTAGTATTTTGTTTTGGTCATAAGTTACTTGTTTGTTTTCCTCATACATTTTTTTAGGCCAATAAAATAAGATTTGTTTTTCTCTCTTTCTTCTAGCCATTACACTCGTGATCTAATTTGATTTCCTTTTTTTTTTTTTTTCATTATATAAGCTTGCTATTATTTCTTTTTTTATTATTTTTTTGTTTAAAAGTGATAGTTGATTTATTAGTCTAAAGCTGTTACAATTACCTTATTGCTACCGCTTTCACGAACAAGATCTGATAACTTGATTTCTGTTTTATTCATTCTAATTGACTTTTCGTTATTATTAGCTCGGGTTTTACTTGTTTTTAGGATATCTATCCAACTTCTTGGTATAGTTTTGATCATTCGGCTATCCAGTTGTGTTTTATTTCTAACTGTCACAGTATGGTCATTTCATCGATTTGACCGTTTTCGTCAATTAGTTCATTAATCTACTTATATTGCTTTTGATCCAGCTAACATCATACTGGTTTATTTTATTTTTATGTTTTTATTTCCCCATATAATTTCATTGCGAATTTCTCTAAAATTTGCGGGCGATTATGTTTGAACTCCACCTTTAAGTATCCGGCATTTTACAATATCTTGATAAAATTCTAGTAACTCAATTGTAATTTCAAGTGGTTTCAGATTATTAATTTCTAAATTCATCTTTAAGATAAGAAAATTTGTGCCGTATTCATCAAAAAAGAAGCTTGGAATAATTGACCAATTTTCATCTTTTGACTCTACCAATCATGATACCCATTTAATTTTAAGTGTGTTAAAGAAACTGTCGATATCAATTATATTGAGTCCCCCTTTACTGTAATCTGATATTAGAGTTGATCATTTTACTTTATCTTGTTTCCCGTCCCAAATGGAGTTAAAAATCTCTCTTTCTAAATTGCAAATATACGTTTTATTTATGACTTTCATACGTTCTATGTATGTACATTGTGGAATTATAAGTGATTTGATTATTAAAGTTTTACCAATAATAGGAAGATGTCTTTTTTCCATGATTTCATAAGTTGTTTTCGCTTTTTCCAACTTGTTTTACCAATTCAATTGTTCGCATTCTGTTTTATTTATAACGAAATACAAGCCTATTACTTTAACGGTTTATCGGTGAAATTTATATTCTACTTTGTCTTTACAATTTTTTTTTTTTTTTTTTTTTATTTAGTTTAAGATCAGAAAATGAAGTGTCGTCTGCTAACTGGGAAAATTTCAAATTATGTTTTGAATGGTCGAGTTTTACTTAAATGCCTTTTGTGTTATTTTTATTTCTTAATTTACATGCCATGATTTCTACTATGATCACGAATATCATGACGATCAGGGACATCCCTGACGGACTCCCCTCCCCATTTACACTAACTGGTGCAGAAATCCATCCATTATTGAACACTGAAATATTTATATCAGTATATAACGTCTTAATCCAGTTAATAAATAAATTTTAAATCCGAAATGTTCGAGAGTTTGGTACATGAAGGACCATTAAAGTATCAAATGCTTTTGAAAAATCTGTAAACAAATATCGCAACTTTAACATTAAATTTGTCAGCGTAATCTATGATGTCTTGTTTGTCTGATTTTGAAATCAATATATTGTTGTTTAATATACCCTGTTTGATCTGCGTTTATAATTAGATTAAGTACATTTTTATTCTTTGAGTTAAGGTGGATGATAATATTTTATAGTCTGACGTTTGGCTTTCATGTTTTGATAATTTATTTATTTATTTTTTTTTTTAACAATTAAATCATCTTTATTGCACTAAATGCTGTTTAACAATTTACGTAGCTTACAGCATTGGGCTAAGTATCCTGTACATTAATCATTATACATCCAGGAGAATATATAATAAAATATTATATTAATGTTAGTATTTTACAATTAAACATAATACATTATATAGATAAACATCAATATAAATTGATTGATTCATTTTTTTTTGTCTGTTTACAAATCAGGAAAATAACGGATCTACGCCGTACCGTTTTGTGATTATATTATGTGTGTTTACTTTCTCACAGGTTACCTGTGTATTGGAATTAGCCTAACTTATTCTTTTATGATATGAAGGATTTCCAAGCTTACATGCTTGATCATGCTTATCGAAATAAACATATAGGTAAGTGTATACAATTATGTTAAATTCAAAATAATAGGTTATTTGCGATGCGTTTTTTTGGCAGCTCGTGGTATATTATTTATACAAGGCCAAGGTAAATAGCGTATGTTGATTTGTCAACCAGTAATACCTTACAGGTTACAATATGTTGACGTCTTTATTAACATTTTCCGGTTTCAATATTTCTTATCGCATTTAATTTTATTATGTCGTTTATTTCCTTTTTGAAAATTTTAAAGATTTCTATCTTTGTTTCTTTTTGTTTGAAACAAAATGTGCCTTATATATCACACTGTATATGGAGAAAAATATAACTGTTATCAGGGTGTTTATATCAGAATATTTTATATCTGCTATTTTATAGCCAGTTATTAAATTTTCTATCTTTAGAATGTGTCTATCTATTTGAAGATAAAGTAGTAGCTTATATATTTCTTGCCAGTAAGTATTATTATAAGGGCATGTAATAAAAAATGTTTATAGTTGTCAATTTCTTTGCAAAAATTACAAGAATTGTTTTCTAACACTTTCCACTGAACAAGCAATTTTATTGCATGGAAGGATGTAGTGGAGTAATTTCCATTTAAACATTTTAAATTTGTTGTTATCTAGGTAATTAAATATAAAATTAAGAGTGCTTTTAAATTTTATATTTAAATTTTCTTCAAAAATTCTTTCCCATTTAAGAAAACCTACAGGTTTTCTTGTTTATAAGGGGCAAATAGTATTGAATATATTTCTTTATTACTCATTTCTGGATAAATGTTATGATTGAGTAGTATTTGCAGATTTTTGTATTCTTTATATGTACTTTTGTTTTAAATGAGCTTTCTTGCTTTAAAATATTCTGCCAATGTTTTGGAATAGCTTTCTTTAATAAGGATAATTCTCGAATCAAATCACGTTTATCTTTTATTTTAATTAATATTTTATTTTCTGATATATAGCCTCTTTCATCAAGTATGTCATTTACATACAAAATTTTATGTTCAATCCATTTAGTAAACAATAAGTATTTTCCTTTTGTTTGTATGTTATGATTGCCCCATAAAATCTGCTTTCTTATGTCTAGAAACGTTTGTGGGGTCTTTTTCTGTCCTCCCTTAACATTAATCCAAGTTTTAATCAATTGCTGATAGAACTCAGGAAGTGATTTAAATATTGTTTTGTCTAACATATTAACATTTTTTATGTTCATTTGAAATATCAATAGGTTTTTACCAAATTTGTTTAAGTAAACTTGGGGTATGATTGACCAATTATCACCAGAATTTTGTTTAAGTTTTAAAATCCAGCGTAATTGAAGTGCTTTGAGATACAAATCTATATCAATCATTTTTAACCCACCTTCTAAATAGTCTTTACAAAGGGTTGCACGTTTAATTTTATCTTTTTTCCCATTCCATATAAAATTATATACTAGAGTTTTAAACTTTTGTATTATTTCCTTTGGTATGTACATGTTTGATGCAATATAAGTTAAATTTGGAAGAATTAATGATTTTACTACTATTATTTTACCTATTAATGTTAAATTTCTTTTCATCCAGTTTGAAATTATCTTTTCACATTTTTTTAGCTGTTTATCAGTGTTTAGTTTTTGACAGTCTTGATTATTATAACCAAAGTAAAAGCCAAGACTTTTGATATTATCTTTTCACATTTTTTTAGCTGTTTATCAGTGTTTAGTTTTTGACAGTCTTGATTATTATAACCAAAGTAAAAGCCAAGACTTTTAATGTTATCTGTTTTCCAATTTATGCCCTCAAATTTGTCTCTGCTATGTTTAAGTTTTCCTAACCAAAATCCTTCTGTTTTATTTCTGTTAAGTTGTAATCCTGATAAACTTCCAAAAGTTTCAATTATATTCATTGCTAAACTAACATCTTTTGGTGATTTAAGAAATAGTGTTGTATCATCTGCAAGTTGACATATTTTTAGTGAGCAGTTACTACCATCTAATTTCACCTCTAAACCTTTGAGATTATTATCTTGTCTTAGTTTAATTGCCATAATTTCAACTACCAATACGAAGGCTAACGAAGAAATTGGACATCCTCGAATTCCGCGAAAAATATTAAAACTGCTGGATACCCAACCATTGTTGAGTATACAACCTTTTATGTCTGTGTACATTGTTTGAATCCATCTTATAAAACTACTTTTAAAGCCAAATTTTTCCAAGGTTTCTGACATAAAGTTCCATTCAAGGAGTCAAATGCCTTGGAAAAATCAACAAAAAGTATAGCTCCATCTACTTTAAATTTCTCTGAGTAATCAATTATATCTTGTATTTGTCTAATATTGAAGCCTATGTATCTATTTTTATATAACCTTTTGGTCAGTATGAATTATTTTTGGTAAAACTTGTTTTAATCTTTGAGCAAGTGCATAAGCTAACAATTTTACATCATAATTTAACAGAGTTATTGGACGATAATTATTTAAAGAAAGTGGATCTTCTTTTTTATATATTAATGATATTGCTCCTATTTTTTGTGAAGTTGACAATTCTCCTTTTTTATGGCAAAAATTGAATACGGATACAATTAAATCTTTTATTTTTTCCCAAAATTTTCTGTAAAATTCAACATTAAGTCCATCTAGACCTGGTGCTTTATTTAGTTTCATTTTGAATATTGCATCTGTGCATTCCTGCACTGTGATTTTTCCTTCACATAAATCACTTTCACTATCACTTAATTTTGGACATTTTTTAATATCATTGAAGTACTTTATGGTATCTTCCATATCTGGCTTAGTCGAGGAATATAAATTTTTAAAATAGTTTACTTCGAGGTTAAGTATTTTTTCTTGATCAGTAGTTATATTATTATTTACATCATATAATCTTGTAATGGTTTTTTTGCACTGCCTGGCTTTTTCAAGACCTAAGAAGTAAGAAGTATTTTTTTCTCCCTCTTCAATCCATTTCACCCTTGATCTTATTTGATTGCCTTTTATTTTTGAATTATATAAATTTCCTAACTCTTGTTCTACTTTCTCTATTTTTTCAATCAGGTAGGTATTTGTTTCATCAACTCTGATGTTATTTGTATGAATTTCATTATTTAGTTGTATAAGTTGATTTTCTAATACGTTGATTGAATCTTTTTTGTTTAGGGCTTTCAATTTACAGAACTGAATTGTACAATCTCGAACCTCTATTTTAAAAGTATCCCATAGAAGAGCTAGATCTTTTGAATCATTTGCTTTAATTTTATAGTTGTTAATGAGATTGTATATTATTTTTAGGTATATTTCATCGTTTAAGACACTACTATTTAATTTCCAGTATCCACGTCCTTTATTATTTCTTGATATTTGTAATTTTAAAGATACACTATTATGGTCAGTGTATTGAAAACAATTGGTCTGATATCACAAGATGAGCAATTTTTTAATTTCAGTACTAACACGCAAGTAGTCAATTCTTGTGGCTTCTGTTTTATTTCTTTTACACCAGGTGAACTGAGTTTTATCTCTGTTTTTTCACGCCATATATCTGTTAATTTAATTAAAGTTTTAAGTCCGCAGACTGGTTTATCAAATTTTATTCTTTTATTTTTTATTTTTGTATCTTTTCAGATAAAATATCGTTAAAGTCTCCTCCTATTATTAATTGTTCAAGACTATATTTATCTATAAAAGTTTTGACTGTTTTAAAAAGTGTTTCTTAGCTTATTATTATTTGGTGCATAAACGTTTGCAATTGTAAGTATGCTTTCGTCAATTTCTATATTTATCAGAAGAAGTCTTCCATCTTTATCTTTATAATAGTCGATAAATTTGTAGTTAAGCCTACTTTTTAACCATATAGATACCCCTCTAGCATTGCTCTGACCATTACTGAAGATTAATTCACCTTCAACCTTGTTTTGATAATTTATGTTTTACTTGAGTGCCGTTGATACATTCCCATTATTGGGAAATATCTTCATCTTCTTTTGAATATAGTTTTTCGTAAAATTTCTTTTCAATTTGAAGTATTTGTCTTTTGTCTGTAACAATATTTCCTTGGTGATCTTTTAGTTTGTTTATTTTTTTTCTAAGCCTAAATAGTATGATGTATTTTTTTTTTTTCGCCTTTTTCTACCTAGTCTTGTTTTGATCTTAATTGGTCACCTTTAGCTTGATATTCATAGTGCTTTTTTAACTTTTAACTGATCTTCAATTTGATTTATATTTAGCAATACATTGTTATTTTCGTTTTTCTGTTAAAAATATTTAAATTTTTTTCTAATTGTTTTATTTCATTTTTTTGTTGTATGCTCTACTTTTGCAATAGTTTATGGTAAACAGTTTAATATCAACCTTTATCCCATCGCAAAGAAGATGCAAACCCCTAGTTGTTTCTTGCATGAGGGTCTTATATTGTTTCTTGCATGAGGGTCTTATATTTTGTGTCTTGCATGAGGGTCTTATATTTTGTGTCTTACATGACCCTTGCAAGATTCTACTGGGATATCCTAGGATATTCCAAGACCTTCCTGGGACTTCCTGAGATATTTTCTTGAGATATCCCAGGACTTCCTGAAATTAAATTTCAAGACTTTTCAGGATTTTTAGGGAGAGTATTGGAACAGGATTTCCTGGGATATCCCAGGAAATCCTGATCCTAAAAACATAGGACCAAATGGGACATTTCAGGACTTTTCAGGACTAGTAAACCTGAAATATCCCAGGATTGTCCTGAGAAGTCCCAGGGTTTTAGGAATTTTCAGGACTAGTAAACCTGAAATATCCCAGGTTTGTCCTGAGAAGTCACAGGGTTTAGGACTTTTCAGGACTAGTAAACCTGAAATATCCCAGGTTTGTCCTGAGAAGTCACAGGTTTTAAAAACTTCCTTATTAGGACTTGTTAACCTGGAATATCGGATATTGTATCTTGATAACATGGACCCTTATCCTTTACAAAATCTATGAAAAGACAGTATTCATTCTTCTGAATTTTTTTCTACACCGCACATTTGATGGCATTTTCAAAATCAAATCACTTGTAAACAAATTTATTTTCTATAGTACACGTAACAGTCACTGTTTAGTTATCTTCAATTTTCTCAAATTTTCCCAAAAGCCCTCTTGACTAGTTTAAGCTGGTCACATATTTTGGTCCTCACTATAGATTTGCATAATATCAGAGCTGTTGAATGTCTTTAACAGTAAATCTGAAACAAAACAAAAGTTATAGATCTAAAGTTTGATAAAAAAAATATAAAATACCAAATCTCATGCATTAGTATGTCAGATTTGTTCAAGTCAACATGCCTTTTTTTTTATTTAAATGAGTACATACATGTATATATTTTGTGTATAAATGTACCCTGACAATTTGGATCAAGACAATTTGACCCATTCATATATCATAGACTTTAAAATATCTCCTGACAATTATTTTTAGCAATTTTTTCTACT
Organism: Mytilus coruscus; assembly: GCA_017311375.1. NCBI lineage: Eukaryota > Metazoa > Mollusca > Bivalvia > Mytilida > Mytilidae > Mytilus > Mytilus coruscus. Next base: position 3,682,036 of record CM029599.1, on the reverse strand, counting down.
CAATCATACATGTGTATATTTGAAAGTTTTAGAATAAAAGATGCATTCCAGAAGCATGTATCTTGAATTAAGGGACCTATTGCAGAGATATTATTATTTATCTGCAAATTTGCTTGGGGTAAATTTCTTTTTTGGTTTTCTCACAGTTCTTGTTTTGTATTTTTCTTTTGATAAATGTTTTTTTTTAAGAACAATGGTTTATATATAGTTATTAAAAGCATACATACTATTTAAATATTTTTTCATTTTTTATAACCATTGTATTGCAACTTATTTATGATGGTGATTACCGTAAATCTTAGGTAAACATTCTATAAGTCTTTCCTTTACTCTTATTGCCATATTCACATATTCAAAATGGTGGAATCTAATTTATTTTTACTAACCAGAAGATATTATCCAAAATGCATGTAAACATCAATGCTCCTTTAAAAATCAAACAGTCATGTCACCAGAAGAAAACATCTGCACTATTAATCTAATGTTAAAATATAGAACTGTTTTGAACTATTTCATGCATCTGCACCATTTTGTTCAGGATATAAGACATCTTTGCTTGTTGTCTAATTTCAAATTCTAAATGTGTTGGGGGTTGTTTGAGGGAATTTAAATTCTATTTTCTTTAAGATGTGTCCTGGTTGAATAAATGATCTTTATCTTGAATATTTGATATATATATATTATAATAAAAAATCAAAAATCCATTTATTGTTTATTTACCATCTTAAATGTTTAAAGTTATAGTAATTTCAGAAAATGTATAAGGCCATTCAATCCCCTTTATTTGGCCTCACACTTCCTGTCCAGTGTCTACACTAATATAAATGGAAACCAGATGGCACATTTATACATTTCATTCACTCACCAGGCTCACATGTCTAATTGATGATAAGAATTATAGCATGGACATCATTTGTGTGTTCATTTAGATACTTGAAATTATATAATAGTCATATAGGTTATCTATTATCTTTTATTTTTAAACCCCAAGATAGAATAGTTGTATGATCACATGATCTTTTAAAATTGGGCTTTGAAAATGTTTGTTTAATTACAGAAATTTATGTTGTGTTGTTACTCAAATTTTGGCTTGGGGCATATTGACATGATTTGCATGATTTGTGAGATGCAAGTTTTGCATTTTTATAAAATAGTGTACTAAGATTTTTCATTAGTATGATCATATTAAAGTCTAACTGTGCACTAGCATTAGTCTTGGAAGTTGTAAATATACTTCAGTGGAATTTAAGATTGCAAAAAAAGACTTTAAAAGAAACCCATAAATTTGAAGTCCTGAAATATCCCAGTAATTCCTGTTGATAATTTAAAGTCCTAAGCGTTCTTGAAAAATCAGGATTAACTTGTGTTGGTCAAATATTGTAAGTCCTGAAATATCCCAAAAATTCCTGATACAAATTTAAAGTCTTGGAAATTCCTGAAATATCAGGTGAACAGATTTCAGGACTTGTTGGGACTTCCTGGGACACTTGAAATATCAGGATTTACAAAATGACCAGTGCTGGGATATTTCAGGATATCCCAGGACTTCCTGGGATATCCTGAAAGAAAAGATTTTTTCAGGACAGTATTTTGCAGGGGTAGGGTCTTATATTTTGTGTCTTACATGAGGGTCTTATATTTTGTGTCTTACATGAGGGTCTTATATTTTGTGTCTTACATGAGGGTCTTATATTTTGTGTCTTACATGAGGGTCTTATATTTTGTGTCTTGCATGAGGGTCTTATATTTTGTGTCTTGCATGAGGGTCTTATATTTTGTGTTTTACATGAGGGTCTTATATTTTGTGTCTTACATGAGGGTCTTATATTTTGTGTCTTGCATGAGGGTCTTATATTTTGTGTCTTGCATCTTGCATGAGGGTCTTATATTTTGTGTCTTGCATGAGGGTCTTATATTTTGTGTCTTGCATGAGGGTCTTATATTTTGTGTCTTACATGAGGGTCTTATATTTTGTGTCTTACATGAGGGTCTTATATTTTGTGTCTTGCATGAGGGTCTTATATTTTGTGTCTTGCATGAGGGTCTTATATTTTGTGTCTTACATGAGGGTCTTATATTTTGTGTCTTACATGAGGGTCTTATATTTTGTGTCTTGCATGAGGGTCTTATATTTTGTGTCTTGCATGAGGGTCTTATATTTTGTGTCTTGCATGAGGGTCTTATATTTTGTGTCTTGCATGAGGGTCTTATATTTTGTGTCTTACATGAGGGTCTTATATTTTGTATCTTACATGAGGGTCTTATATTTTGTGTCTTACATGAGGGTCTTACATGAGGGTCTTTTACATGAGGGTCTTATATTTTGTGTCTTACATGAGGGTCTTATATTTTGTGTCTTACAAGAGGGTCTTACATGAGGGTCTTACATGAGGGTTTTTACATGAGGGTCTTATATTTTGTGTCTTACATGAGGGTCTTACATGAGGGTCTTACATGAGGGTCTTACATGAGGGTCTTTTACATGAGGGTCTTACATGAGGTTCTTACATGAGGGTCTTTTACATGAGGGTCTTACATGAAGGTCTTTTACATGAGGGTCTTACATGAGGGTCTTACATGAGGGTCTTACATGAGGGTCTTTTACATGAGGGTCTTACATGAGGGTCTTTTACATGAGGGTCTTACAAGAGGGTCTTACATGAGGGTCTTACATGAGGGTCTTACATGAGGGTCTTTTACATGAGGGTCTTACATGAGGGTCTTTTACATGAGGGTCTTACATGAGGGTCTTATATGAGGGTCTTTTACATGAGGGTCTTACATGAGGGTCTTACATGAGGGTCTTTTACATGAGGGTCTTACATGAGGGTCTTACATGAGGGTCTTTTACATGAGGGTCTTACATGAGGGTCTTATATTTTGTTATTATTATTTTACTTCTTTATAATATTCGTTTTCTCCTAGAAGAGATTTGTTTAATTTCCAGTATCCTGGGTCTTTACGTTCGGCAGTTACGCTTTATAATTTGAGAGATACGCCTTGGTGATCTGTACTTTTAATAAATGCGGGTGTAATGTCACTTGATATTGTACAAAGTCTTTATTTATTAAAAAGTAATCGATTTGACTTGCTTGACTGAAACTTGTCTTTTCAGTGTGAACTGAATTGTTTTTGGGTTTAAATATCGCCAAATATCAATTAGATTGTGCGTTTTCCTTAATGATTTTTAAACTATTCACTGGTTTTATATTTTGTCGTTTATCGTTAGGGATTTTCCTATCTAAGTTTGACAGTGCATCATGCATATCACCATCTAATATTACAGTTCCAATTGCATAACTACTTATGAAATCAGACAGATTTTTATAGAATTTGTTTCTTTCAGTTTCTATGTTTGGTGCATAAATTCTAACAAGTGAATAAAATATATTTTTTTTACTTCTATGTTTTACATTCATATTCTTCCGTCTTTGTCTTTTTTTTTTCATTAATTACTTTGCATTCTAGTCTATTATCAATTATAATAGTTACACCTTTACTTTGGGTTGTACCAGGACTAAAATAGAAATAGTGACTTGTTTCTGTATATAGTTTTTGTTCTAAATTTTCGTCAAAATGACTTTCTTGTATACATGTTATAAGACTTTTTTGATTTGTTTATCCACTGATAAAGTCTTGCTCTGTTATCTTTATCTCTGAAATTTTTTAGGTTAAGCGTTCATATATGGATGTCTTTTATCATACTGAATATTTTTTGATTGTTCTTAATTGTGTTATTTACTTTATTTAAAGTACGCTTTACTGGCTTGTATTTACTTTCTTCGTTGATAATTTGGAAAGGTTTTATACGTGACAACTTGAAGGTTAAGTTATTAAAGCTGTCGAATCACTATTTCCTTTAATATCTTAACTTTTTGAACAAAAAATATGTTTTGTTGATAATAAATAAAAATTACTATACAGTATTGGTTTTCTCATTGTTTAAGGTGATACGGTGACCTGTATGGCTTTTATCTTCGTCATTTTTACTCTGTTGGATTGTTGTCTCATTGGCAATTATACCACATCTCTCTATTTTAATATGAAATATAAATCAAATTACCTCTTGCAATATTTCCAGCGATCTGTCATACTTGTTGACATTGGGTTGCATTGAACCCCAAGGACGCCACATTTTATACTCTTATACTTGAAATAACTCTTTATTTAAATGTGTGTCTATTCGTGCAAATACCGAAACAATTAATGGGGACGAATAAAATAAAGAAACAAGACTAAAATATCCATGGCTTTGAGTAAAAGCCAATTTCCATTGTTTTTGCTGTTATTAAGGTCTTTCTCCTACGTGAGGAAAGACCTTATTGTTTTTCTAATATTTTTATGGTCTTTCCACTACGTGAGGAAAGACCTTATTGCTTTTCTAATGTTTTGGGTTTTTTTTTTTTTTCTTCCAACATTTTTTTTTTATATGCCCTTTCCCCGTTTCTATTGAAATTATCATGACCAAATATGGACCATCGATAAACCTCATCATGAAGGCTCGTCATCCCCTTTAGAAATTATCTCTTCTTCATTTGTTTTTTTTTTTTTTTTTTGACATTGTCCCCCCGACCTTATTTGGACAATAATTAGATATCATCTGAAGCATTACCACATGAGGCTGCGTAGGATTTCATCATCCCCCTCGTGAGTTATTTTCTCTTGAAAAATTTCTTTTATTTGCATCTTTCTTCAAAATTATTACAGATAGAATCAATTTGAAAATGGCAACATGTACAGGAACAGATGGCAATGTTAATAAACATAAAAAAATATTTTGTTATCAACACTTATAAGAGTCCCTTGAAATATTATACCAAATTTCAAAAAAAAAAATATTTCGAGAACCGGAAGTTTTTTGAGACTGGGGACCTTCACCAATAATCTTTAAATCATGTGACCTTTTATTTGCACCAAGGTCAAAGGTCACCGAGTGTAAAAAAAAAATTTACGCTGAAACTTCAAGCTTACATATTAAGAAAACGTTAAGAGATCGCTGTATACATACAGTGTATAAAATGTTCCTCTCGAAGAGCTCTACATTTTATACATTAGACCACAAACTGTCCATTCATCTGTTCAGAAGTTGTGACGAGATAATTCTTAAAAGTATAGTATTTTGTGTATATCTTTGAAAAGGTAACAGATATCAACCTACTATAAATTGCATGGTCAGTATTTTAAAACTTTCAATTTGAGGTCAATGTCAAGGTCATGATGAAATTTTACCTTGACCTTCAAAGTGTACTATGACCTTGACTTAAGACATTTCAAAGGTCAAATTGGCCTGAGTTGAATGGTGGTAGTCCCAGGAATCTACGTCTTCCGGTTCTCAAGTTTGGTATTGCATCATATATTTGATTATTCATTGTGACCTTAAAGAACTTTGGAATTGTCCAATGTTTTTGTAAGTGTTGTACGTCATCTGCAGAACATTTTTGAGATATTGGAGTTTAAAATTTTGTGAGGGGAGGGCAAAAATTTCTCAATCAGCAACAGCTAGCTACCTGAAATTTTCAGAAATTGAAGAGTTTAACATAGTTACATGTTTGACTAAATACCAAAAACATATGATAAAAAACGAAGAAAAATAAGCAATTTAAAATTTTCATATTTCACATTGACTTTGTAAGTTTCATAAGTTCTATTCATAAAATTTATGTTGCATCATTTTTTGGACTTTGTCAAATGGGGTCATGTGACATATGAAATTGACCATCCAAATGAGCTCTATTCATAAATTAAAAAAATGGGTTAGGTGGGGTCATTGAGTGCAAAAAATAAATTGTCTTCTAAGGTAAGGTTGTCGTATATCAAATGAAAGGCCATAATATGTACATTTCAACCATCAAATTCCTGTCCACCCAAAAAACGACACTCAGTAAAACCTTGAGTTTTCTTCAAGATTCAAGATTCTTTATAGTTTTATTATAATATTTTGTCCTTTTAAATCTCAATATCAATATTAACATTCTTATAACATTTATCTCTTTTTAATTATATTCAAAGTTTTTGTTATAATATTTTCCTTTTAAATCTCAACATTGAATCAATTTTCAATCAAAATATGTATTTTTCGGCGTTTTGCATTTGCGCCGATCTGCATTTCATTTGCGCCGATTTTTTATTTCATTTGCGCCGATTTTTTAATTTTTTTTTTCATTTGAGCCGATGTTTTTACAGGTAAATTACAGATAAGTTACAGGTGAATGTAATTCTTCATTTATCATCATAGACCTCTTCCGTTAGCCAGTTGTACAAATGTTATGAATTTTCAATCAATTGGGATAGCCATTTACCAATGTCACTTAATTTGTCTTTATACGCTGTGCTCAGCCCAACAGACTGGATTTTCCTCCACCAGTTCTGAGCCATATGAAAACGACAACAATCTGTTTTAAATTGTGGAAAAGAAAAAATAATTGCGTTATGCATTGCTTGTTCAAAGTCAATATGCATAACCTCGGCCACAAAGGAAAGTTGTTTTTGACGGCAGAGATCGCAAATTATTTTCCACATCACTTCATAACACTGTTCATCTTTCGCTGGTAAGAGAGCGTAAATAAGAGGTACGTAGTTTCCCTTTTTACATCCGTGTAAAGTATATAACTGATACAAGTATTTCGGACAGCACTTAAAAGTTCAATCTATAAATATTGCAAACATATCATTGCAAAGACATTCAAGATTGATGTGTGTAGAAAAAATAAGTATACCTTTCTCGCGATCATATGTATTGAACTTCCGATATGTATGGCCAGTATTTACTCATCTATGTTATACTGTAAATGCAATTAGGAGCAAATATAAAATCGGCGCAAATGAAAAAATGAAATCGGCGCAAATGAAAGAATGAAATTTTTCAAAATCGGCGCAAATGTCAGACGCCCGTATTTTTATCAAGATTTTACAGGTAAATTATATGCCTTAATTTAAGAAACAGACTTTAATTGTTAAAACATCAATTCCCCCTTTGTTAATATATGCAAGTAATTAAAAGTGGGCAAACCAGGATGTCGTCGTGCAAAAGTGGTGCAGATTTTTTAAAACTGTGGTCAAAGGTCAGAAGGGGGATTTCAAAAGATACATATACCCCTGCTTCCAGGATGTAAGCATGTAAAAACATTTAAAAAATTTATCTTCCTTTTACGGAAATTATCGACAAAAATATAAAGATATTTTTGGGAAAGTTTGGTTAACATGCCATAAATGATATAAGAGAAATAAGTACTGTAAAGTTAAAACCCGGTCCATCATGCAATACAAAAATGATGGAATTCATTATTGGTTATTTACATCCAAAGGAATGTTAGATCTATAAAAAATAGTCCTAATGCAAAAATGTCAACACAAACACGATAGAATTTTTTTTATGTAAATAGGTCAACCAGTAGAAGAGTAATGACATATTGGAAATGTGTGCCCCCTTTTTATAAAACAACACAAACAATGGAATATAAACAGACTTGATTCAAACCGATCTTAAAGTCCGATATATTCGTGAATTACAAACAAACACGATTCTCAGAGATAACGACACAACGGAAGCTGTCTAGGTATATATTACACTTACACTGGAAATCAATATACACGTTCATTTGAAAAGGTGACGGCATACTAAGAAAAAAAAATATGTCGATGTCATGGTACTTAAAATATTCAATACAAAAATATCTCCTGTTTGTTTGAAAGCGCACCAACCAATCTAGATAGAGAGAGAGAGAGAGAGAGAGAGAGAGAGAGAGAGAGAGCATGAAATATTGGGATCATAGTAATCTTCTAAAACAGTCTGATGGGGAAACTGGTTTCTACAATCACTACTGCCATCACAGCAACAAATGCTTCTGCATGACAAATTCTGTTAGTAGCATACGCAAGATTTGCTGCAAATAGTTTTGTCTTTGCATGTACAAACAAGGTCATGAAAAAAGTCAGAGGACATTGGACCTACAAAATATACTGGAACTATAGAGCTATTCCTCATTTTCCATACATATGATCTAGGTGATGGTTTGGCGATTATAACATGCATCTAGACGTACACTTAGAGTATAACTTAAAGAATGTGTTGTCTGAATGATGCCTCTGTAGGGGATAGTCTCACAAAGTTAAGCACCCTTAGATAGCGCCGACTCTTGAGTTTAAGGAGATCACCATGTACTGATTGAGCATTGACTCTGGGGTCATATAGATCAGCGATGATTTGACTTTCCACTGCAACAGATGTGTCAATATTAGAACCAGCTAGATTGACATCCTTTGGTACATTTTCAGTGTTCTTTGGGGGTATGGAATCACTTACAAAACGTATTTCTATCTCTGAAAATTTAAATTCCGCGTTCAAACAACTGGCAGCTCGAATAGCCTCAAAAACACTTATTGAGCTACTGAAAATCATATTTGATCTGCCCTATCCTCTTTGAGTCTGAACAGCAATGTTACCACCGTAGTATTTTTTTTAGTTTTTACTTTAGTTTAACAGTTGTATTCTAACTAAGATGGAAAGGATCAATATGTATCTAGCAAATGATTCAACGATTAAATCTGGCTTTTTTCACAAACAGATCATCGTGTAAACTTTCTGTTAGTTCTTGGAAAGCAACATCATGCATTGAATCATTTGAAGCATTAGACGAAAGTTCAATATTCATATATACACATATATACTGCACACAACATAATACCAAAAAGAAAAACAACCCTAAAGTCCTGTTAATCTTATCTTAAAAAGGGGGAACTCATTAAATAAAAATTTACCAAGTAATTTGAATACCGATCTCTTTGGCACTGTCGTGCTGAATGACCGAAACCCCCGTTTCGGCGGGAAACTAATCGGTAATTAATTATAAGCGTTCCCGTGTTAAATAATGAAAATGAAAAAAATTGGAAAGTCACAGACAGGTTTAATGATAGTATAAGGTTTATTTTATCATCATGTGGATTTTAATCCGTGAGGTGTGTCTGTCCATTGAACTCTTAAAATAAGCCACTTTTTCTTGTCACTACACTATTAGATCTTCGAACCAACTTTAAACATAATTTCTTTAATTATAAAATTAATCTGAAATAATGTTCTTGGTGCATATTTTACGTTTCATTCTTATTCCTAGTGCAGTTTTCATGAAATCGTCAAACTTTAGTGGATTCAATCAACACTGTGATAACTGGACACATTATACAAAAGTCGGCGCGTGCCATGTAAATGTTAATAACTCTTTCATTTCTAAATATATTTACACCAAAATTTGAATGTATGCTCTTTACTTAAAACTTCAAAGTACTGAATGACCTTGGTGCTCCATCACGGACTTAGTGCAGTTTCCGGAGCTTAGTGCATCAAGGCGGCCTAGGTGGTGTTTAGACGTACCGATTTGAAATAGCAATTTGGATGAATAAGAATTCGTAATTTCAGTGAATATTTATAATGCATCATTTCTGAATTTCGTGAATACCTTGGAAATTTATTCATTTAAGATACATTGTAGCAATTTAGAATAATAAAAAGTCATAGTTTCAGTTAATATTTATAATGCATCGTATCTCAATTTCATGAATACCGTCATGGATAATTATTCATTTAGAATAGCAATTTGGAACTGCAAAGCATTTATATTACTTTACTTCTGTTTTTTAAATAGCTTTATGAATGTAATTTGAAGTTGCAATGTTAAAACTGGCATTCCCATGATACACTCATAAAATTTTATATTGAAAAATCATAACTTCCCTTTGCTCTTCATAGAGCCATGGCATTTTAGCCCTTCAGAGGAACAGAATAAATCCTTAAATTTTAAATTTTTAAATCAAGCTCTGTCTCAAGCAAACTCTTTATAGTGATTTGACTTTGGGAAAAGCCGTTTTTGCCCCTTTTCACCATTTGGTAAACTCAGGTCTGCATTTAATATTTGGGAAATAAAGATAACAAAATGAATGAGTGTCTATACTTTTTTATTCTTTAAGTAATTTTTCTCTATTCTTTATATTTTAGCACCCCAATGTTATCTTATTCTTTATGTTTTTTTGGCCTATTTTTGAGAATTCATAGTTTCAGTGGAATTTTCCATATTTATAATGCACGCATTGACTTTGCAATGGGTAAGTGTCAAATGACTGCTTACTGCACTTAAAGTCAAAATGTATATTCATCATGTTCAAGATAGTCTTAATTACTGTTTAAAGCCAAATTGGCATTTTAAACTGGTCATGCATATCAAACAATACTTCAAAATACATGTATATCATTGTTCAAAATAGTCAGACAACTATAAACATTCAGTTAAGTATATGGTGGTCTTGTATTTTATGTAAAATAAGGAGATGCCGCATGCATTCCAATGAGACAACAATTACACCGTAGCCCAATGATGTAGATGTTGGCAACTAAAGGTCACAGTACACCCTTCAACAATGAGCAAATCCCATACCGCTAAGCAAGTAAAGACCCTGACATACATGTAACAAAACGCAAAAAGATTCAAACGGGAAACCCAACAGTGAGTAATATACAAAAGCAAGAAACCAACAAATATGAAATACAGCAACAAACAAAAAACCACTAAAAATAAGCCTGTGTCACGGTGGTCCAACCCACCTTAAAAAAATTGAAAAGAAGCAAACCATATGACTACTAGTGTTTATAGAGGTCACCAAGTATAACATCTTCAAAGTTGCATTTTAAAAAAATTTGGGTCAGTTAAGAGTGAAACAATAATTCCTCTATGGTCATGTCTGATGTCTCCCATTCTTATACGCCCATCGATGACAGACGTATTATGGTATACCAATGTCCGTCCCTCCATCAACACTACATACAGTGTATGATTACTCAAATTTTTTTAACCAATTCTCATGTTCTTTAATTACAACATTAGAATTGACGAAAGAAAGCTCGCTTTCAATCTTTTTTTCATGTGGATTTGTTGTTTCGGAGTTTATGAAATTATTCCGACCGTGCAAGACCCTCATGGGTAGTTAAGATCATTAACCCCCACCCTAGTAGTAGTAGAGTTTATACAGGACTTTAACAGTAAGGCATATTTCATATATCACACTAACTCCAGTATTCCTAGATGAATGTCCTCCAAACTTTATATTATTGTTAGGATTGATAAAAGAAAGCTTCCTATCATTTTTTTTTTTTTTTTTTATTTTCTGGTTTGTCATTCCAGAGTTATGGGACATTAATTGTCAGATTTGAGTAAAAAGTAAAATCACAAAAATACCGAACTCCGAGGAAAATTCAAAAAGAAAAGTCCCCAATCAAATGGCAAAATCAAAAGTTCAAACACATCAAACGAATGGATAACAACTGTCATTTTCCTGACTTGGTACAGGCATTTTCTTATGTAGAAAATGGTGGATTGAACCTGGTTTTATAGCTAGCCAAACCTCTCACTTGTAAGACAGACAAATTTCCATTATATTGACAACGATGCGTGAACAAAACAAACAGACACAATAGGTAAAAATGTCAAAAATAGGGTTACAGCAGTCAACATTGTGTTATCATCTTAATCACTATAAAAAACAAACAAATGAAATTTTCTTATACAAAACTTGACACTGTCGTCAGGATTGGTACTACAAACTTGACACTGTATCAGAATTGGTGAATGTAGATTCCCTTTTGATATGGAAAATTTTATGATTTGTCATTCCAGAGTTATAAGACATTTAACAGTCATTTTTGACACAATATTTATACGCCTCAGGCATGGTTGTCTACGGATCCATTTTCATCGAGCCTGCGACTTTTACGTCACGAAAGTGAGACATAGCGATTCTAATTTCCGTCGTCGGCATTGGCGTCGGCGGCGTCAACATATAGGTTCAGTCTGTGGTTGAAATTTCTTTGGACATCAATAACTTTGTCTAACCTTAATGGAATTTTATTAAATTTTAACAGAAGCTTGTTTATGACCAAATACAGTATTTAAAATATTTTTATTTTCCGTATTTTAGTAATGTGCCTTCTTTTATTTACAGTTAACAATCAGATTTAGTCAGAGGTTAAAGTTTTTCGGTCATCAATAACTTTGTCAACCTTCATGTTTATGACCAACAGACAGTATCCAGGGCGAAATTTTGAAAATATTTATTTTCATTTTTCCATATTGTAACTGATAAATGGACTTAGTTGTTTTAACAGTTAATATCAGACTCAAAGTTTCTCAGTCATCAATAACTTTTTCATACCTTCATGGAATTTAATGAATTTGGACAGAAGATTTTTAACGACCAAAATGCAGTATCCAGAGCAAAATTTTGAAAATATTTATTTTCATTTTTCCGTATTTTACTGATAAATGGACTTTTTCTTACAGTTACATGTAACAAGTATATACAGTCTAAGGTTAAAGTGTGTTACACATCAATTACTTTGTCAAACCTTAATGCATGCAGAATTTTATGAAATTTTGGCAGAAGCTTTTTATGATTAAGAGATAATGTCGGAAGCAAACTTTTGAAAATATGCTTTTTTTCATTTTCAGTATTTGTCTGATAAATAGACATAGTTTTTTTACAGTTAACATTAACAGACAGTCTGGGATCAAATATGTTTGAAATGATAAATTTGTAAACCTGTTCTTTTATTCAGTCTAAGACACATGACATACACACGATACAAATGCCTATTCCTCCCTTTTCAACGGAAAACTTTCAGGCATTCTCCAGGGGACATTTCTGTATGTAAACGACTTAACCGACAATCACATTAGATCTAACCTTCTTACCTACAGGTTAAAATGAAGTAATTATTTACATAGGCGACAATGGTAGCCTTTTTGGGTTCTGCGTTTTCACTACAAAAGATCCGTTGAAAAACCTGTCAAATTCTGAATTTTCAACACCTTTGGGTGTAAATTAAACTGCAAAACACATATAGTGCCGCAGCTTTTTTGATAGAAAAATAGCATTTTTAAGAGCACTGTATGGTTCCGGAACTTTCGAAATAGTATGAATGAAAAACATCCCTTGCTTTATGGTGCATAGAAAATTTTGCTCATCACAGAGAGTTGCCTCAAAATTTCTCGCTATTTCTACACCAATAGCCAACACTCATTTCTCACTATTTCAATTTTGTTTTTTAATTAACAGGGCAACAGAAAATAAATGTACTTCTACCTATTATCTTGGATGTAAAAACTAGGTGGCGCTAGTCATCTTTAATTACTTCCTTTTAACCTACAAGCGCCAACAAAATACAATATTATGTACCACTGAACGAGTTCAATGTTATTTCAAACATGTTTGGGTATATTTTTCCTAAAATGTGATTAAAAAATACTTTGTAAATATATGTTATTATCTCCTTGCCAACCACTAAAACTTGCCATCAAAAACACAACAAAAATGTAATAAACTCAGTTTTATTATATTTTTTTTACAAATAATGTACGTCTAATGTGTACGATGATTTGTAAAAAGGTTATAGTGATGCTCTTAAGTGTTCTGTGGTAAAAAAAAAAAAAAAACATAACGACATCCTTCCATTCTTTATAAGTCAAAGAAGTTTAAGAAGTCAAACAAAATCAAAAATGCAATATGATATCTAGAGTAAAATGATGTTTCACATGTATTTTAAATGATAAAGATCTAAACTGTTTCCACCACTGGTTGGAGATGAATTTTATCTGAATAAACTAGACATACATTTGTGCATGTATATACCAACCTATTACCTGATTTATGTTGCAATTTTAAAATTTCCAAAACAAGGTAAAATTGTCCGTTCACTATCTACAGGATGAATAATATAAAAATATCAGATCGGCATTTCTGTGATTAAAATATGTTGGGTATACATTAGTATGACATCAACTGAAACGACAAGAACCACCCATCTTGAGGGCAGCAAATAGAATTCAACAAAAGACTGGAGTCTATAGAATACAAAAAGCGAAAGTCTATGAAAGTGTGAATAAATTAAACAGAAATAATGAAAGATCTGATCTCCTTGTCTGAAACAATGTAAGTCTTCTGGTTTGAAAAAAGTTTTCCTTGGGTCAAAATCACTAACGAGAGTTATTGTGTCGGTCACATAGACTATGTCCACCCTTTCAGGGTATAGTCACTTATGCCAACACCTTGGAAAAGTCACAAGTAAATTCATAGCAAAATACTTTTCTTATATTGTGTGAGAAAAGGGGAGTGTCCTTTACATGATATACTTGATTTGTTATTAACCGGTCTAAACGGAGACGTTAAACTCATAGGCACTTTTACAAATACCTATACATGTATACCTTAATATAGTATTAAGATATATGGAATTACTTTTACATAAACATGATAAACGAGTGTCTGTGGTTATACTTGATGAACCGACCAGCTAAAGAAAGTTCTTAGACTTTTGCCAAAAAAACTGTTTATGGGTCATTAATTGATTTGTTCCAGGGCACTACCCACATTACATGACGGATGACGGTTAAATATCCGCTCTTCATCCCGGTCGACTGTCGTTGCAAAACCTATTTTTCTTTATTTGTTCGATCTTGTCTTGAAGCAAGAAGCAATTTAATTGTTAAGATGTACGAACAATACATGCCACTTTGTAAGTAATTTATCATATAATCTATATAAAAGGGGTGCTGTTTTTTTTCTCTGTTACATTTCTATCGCGGAAAAGCAGATTATTTTTTCAACAATTTTTAACGAACTTTTCAGAATACTTGTTTTCTCTCTTTTGTCTGGCAATACATTTTTTCTTAAAAAACTGAGAATTAGGAAGAAATATTACAGCCCCCCTTTTAAAGAATGTGGCTGTTACCCTGTAGAAAATTGGAAAAATTTGTCATTTAATTGCGTAAAGGGTATTTGTTTCAGCGTAATACACGGAGGAAAGAATTATTTCTGCCTAAATGTTATTAAAAATGTTAACGATAGAAAATTGTACAATAAACCCCAATTGGCAACAACACACGGATTAAATGTTTTGGTAATCTGTTATAGAAAGTCAAACAAGTTATTAAGTTATTTGGACTTTTGCTAACTTAAAATACGCCTTAAATATTAAGAACGAATCATCAGATTATAACATTTTAAAGCATTTCATTTTCCCCGTGTTGTACCCAATAATCCGCAAGCAAAATTTAAGATCAAGCTGACCATCTACTCACTTAACGAAGTATTTATGATCAAGTATATGTAAGAGAATAATAATCCCTTTCTTCATGATTAAGTACGAGCGTTAGCGAGTACTTATCATGAAGTAAGGGTTTATCATTCTCTTACAAACTTAGAATATTGTAAAGTGCTCAAGGCTCAAGTGATCTCTTGATTGGTTGTATTCAAGAATTAGTTTCATTGTCAGTACAATGTTTATAATTAAGGCACGACTACCTTTTTGAGCATTTCATTTATGGATTAGTTTTAGTGATGTCAGGACTTTCTTATAATCTGGGAAATGTTAAAAAAATTCCTTATAGACATTATAGGTGACACAACAGTACAAAGAAAAGGTAGGAATTGTATATGTTTGCTGATTGTGAGTATGAATGTAAATCATGTAATATTTAAGTGAGGAATTATCCTTTTTTTCATTTACAGTTTAGATCAATAAATACATTTGAGTTACAACTAATTTTATTTCACAGCCAATATTTTGGTCCGGCTTTTGAATTAAATACTATTTCATTATGTCAGGGGAATTTCAAATAAAATGACTTTAAAACTTTTAAATATATTCAAAACTAAGTTAAATTCCTGTTTTATTTTATTTTATCGGAATATTGGAAATAACTATTCTTCCCAACCGCTGGTCCAGTAATCAGACTTTGGAAAGCTCAAGATTTAGTTTATTTTTATTTTAAAACTTTTTTCTTTTTTTGCATTGCTTTGATATTGTTTATTTTTTAGTAATTTGAAGTTATTAATATTTTCATAATAACATTAAAGGAGACGTGACACGATTTTTTTTTTTTTTTTAATAAATTAATAAATATTAGTCTTAAAACATGTTTTGTACAATTTTGCTGGGTGAAACCTGATCAATAGGCATTTTTTATGTCAAAGAATCCAGCGCTTGTCATAATGAATGATTTTTAATTAGGTAACGATCACGTGATCGTGCTTACGTCAGTGGTTACATGCTGGGAAAATGTCTCTTAACTGGACGATGTCGATACACGGTATTCACAGCACTTTTTCCGATTACTGACAAACTACAAAGACAATTGACCTCATCAATTTGATCCATTGTGTGTGGAAAATAACCAAGAAAAGGATATTAATTCTTCATGCGAAAAGTCCAACAACGACGATTTTTCACACAATACCGATCGGATTGTTACCATACATATGGGTTTGTCTGATGAATAAATTTAATAAACCGCTTTCCTCATTTCTTTTTATTGAAATAAAACTACTTTTAATCATGATTGAAAATATAAATTTTATAATTATTGATGATCAAATTGTTCTTTTTTCTCTCTGTTACGGTAATGTTATAATTATGTGTGCGCCAGCGGCAGAAAGAAAAAAGAAGAAAACGATTGTAAAAGTTAAATAAGGCGTTCACAAAGGATACATTTTTTTAGTTTGTTTTGTTTTATACGTAGAGACTTTAAATAGGTATAAACTATCACCAAAAGTTATGCTTATAATATTTTTTGTTGGAAACCATACATCACGCCAAGGATTTCTATAGTGACAAATCCTTTATCACACTTTTTCTGCATTAGGATATTCGATTAACAATTTTATTACTTTCCCCCTTTCTTGTAAACAATTCAATTCAATATTTTATTTACGTCCCACCTTATGTATAAAATTAAACAATACAAAACATTTATTGGAGGCTGTTAGTAATTAAATTTTGACACCTATAGCATACTTGACCAGGTGAAAGGTAAGAAGGCACCTGTATTGTGATTAAGTCACGAATTATGTTATTTACCTTTTAAAACCATACATATACTCCCGACACATTTTGAATGTGACTGTCTGAAATCAGGAGCATGTAGATCAGTGGTTGTCTGTCAAATGTTTTCTGCGGAAATTATTTTGTTATAAATAAGTTAGTTTTCTCGTTAAAAATTGTTTCACATTTTCATGTTGAGAACTTCTATAGCCGAATATACGATATAGGGTTTTCTCATTGTTGGAGGCTTTACGGTTATACCAAATAATTGGTTCAAACGTCACTTTCTTCATTTATTATTAAGTTTCCATTTAAAAAAAACCATGTTTTTCATCATCTGAATCTTTACCAACTAGATAGTTGTCAATAAATATGTTCGATGTTCAATATAAGAATGTATAAGACTTATATGATTCACATTCTCGTATCAATTCCTTGTTTGCTTTTTATGCTTTTGCCTTATAATTTCTTATGAAGTTATAGACTTGCAAGCATACAGGAATATTACTTTTCCATCTCAAGAAGTCAATTAAAAAAGGGCATCTGTTATAAACCTTTTTATATCTGCATATTCTTAAAAGCAATAAAAATAAGATCTATATACAGGTTGTCTATAATTAGTTATCAACACTGGTTAGGGTATTTAATATTGGTGGTGCATAGGGTATTGTATGGTCGTACTACAGGTATTCATTAAACATCAGGTAGTTGTACCTGTAATACTGTAACAATAATATATTCCAATCTCACCCGTGCCCTCGGCAAAACCAACAACCAGGATGTTCACAAAGAGCTTATGAAGTAATATTGCGTAATAACTATCAATCCCCCATGTGGCGTGACACCTGAAGCTTGCAACTTCAAACGAGACCTGAAATTGCGATACTCAATCACCTGTAACGTACACCTGTGACCTATGATGAACTCATGGCATGGCACCCGAGACCCCAAATCTGGATTCCTTATAAGTGGGCGGAAAGAAGTGTAGTTTTGGCTTGTTAAAAAGTCCCATCTTTACACCTTCTAAGTCCGCGTGTCATTCGAAAAACAGAAAATATCATGTCAATATTCTTTTTAATTATATTGTTGAATCTATAGGCATCACATATAATCATTGTTTATCACTGTCATGCGTAATATTGGATAATAATCGAAACTAAATTTGCGTTGTACCCATATGTCAATATGCATATTTGACAGGTCGATAAATCGTTGCATTAAAATCTCATTAAAATACATATTTTACAAAATATTTGACACTTATATTGCTATCGATGTATTTTGGGGGAAGTTAAGTATAAATAAACATTTTGAAACACAAATTGAAAATCGTGTCATGTCTCCTTTAAAGGTACACATTTTACTGCACCAGTAAATTTTAACTTATTTTGATTTTTTTGTTTGTTTCACAATTCAACTTTTAGTCAGTTTCAGTCACTGTGTGATAAATCCTTTCAATCTGATAAAAGTGCTTCGGGGCAGTACGTTGTAATTCATTCATAGAAACTCTTTGTTTTGAACCGTAAGTAGGCCTTAACAGTAGGATAATCCCTTACTAAGAACATGATTTACATTCATTCTTCACAATTAAGAAACACCAAATCCTACAATTCCATTGGTCGAGAGCACTTTGCTATATTCGTAGAAAAAATATATGATACAGAACGAAGGTAAAAAAAAAAAAACAGGCCGGTAACAACCGTTGCCGTAGTTTTTCTGCACGAGTAGTCAGGTCAAGTCCGAGGCGACAGCAGAAAAACTATACGGCTGGTTGTTACAATCCCGTTTAGTTCGTTACTTTTGTTTTGTATCTGACTTGTACGACGTTTTTAATTAGAAAGTAATACATTTTGCATTTAAGACGATTGCATAATTAAAAAGATTGAACACAAAAAAATTGCATACCGGTTTAAGTACCACGAAGTTTGGAGATATTTAGTCTTAAATAAACTGGGGATTTTGCGTTAACACTTAGCTCTTCTCAATTCTATCAGCTGTTTGCGAGTAAAATTATTGCTTGTTCCTTTGTTACATATCAGTGAAGTAGGAGTAGATTGAAAAGTCGAGAAAAATAGGGTTGGACTTCTTAAAGTGACAAGCAAAAAAAAAAGACCTTTAATCTATATTTTCTATCATAATTGTCTTATAGTCTAGTAATAAGTTAATGTCCTCTTTCAAAGCCACTTTATATTTTAATAACAAAATAAATTGCCAAAAGGGGTGGGGGCAAGGGGGGTATTATAGTTTTGCCCCTCGGCTTTGTAAGTGTGTAATGCGGTTATGAGCCCCTTTCCCGGCTCCTACGCCCCTACATTTATATATACCCCTCCACACCAAGAAAAAAGCATACAAATAAAAAAAGCCAAACAAAGAATTATGTTTTGCCTCCTCCATCCCCATTTTGAAAAGGGGGTTGCCCCCTTCCCCGGCTCATAACCCCCAAAAAAACTCAAAAGGAAAATAAACAACAAAAATAGGAACAACAGATTTAAGACATTTAAAAATTCAGCGGCGTATGCAAATGAAATAAGAAAGAGTAATCAGACAAACGTAAATACAACATGTATGAATATTGTCAAAATCAATAAAAAAAGAACAATACTATATTCAAATTATAACAACGAAAATCAAAATATACCGAATACGCCATTTTGACCATTTCAGTTTCTTGAACTATTCATTTTATTAAAACACAATATTATTGTAGAAACTATCCGAGTAATTTTTCTGTTTTTATTGTATATATCTAAATGCAACAAACGATTTTTGTTGTACAAAATCGAAATACAACATTTCAAATTTCAAGGAAATAATGTCTTAAACGGTAAAATTTAAAGCAAATCTTTAAGTGAAATATAGTTATCTCTAATTTTCATTATAGAATAATGTTAATGTGTTCAATATTTCAAAAGAATTCAACTGAGTTAACACATTTGATATTTTGTAGATGCTCAGAAGAGGAATGGCACTTAATGGAAAATATTCGTTTTTACCCGCTTGGATACTATCCATGACGGAAATTCAGCCAAGATTTGCACCGGAAAACAAATTGTGGATAATGTTGTTGAATTTTAGTGAATACGATACTATATAATATACGATGGAATTACGACTCGCAAATAAAAGCTGTTTGTTGATAAACAGATATTTGGTTGTCCTTGTATTACTACGATCCCAATTTTTAAAAATCCAGTATCAGCCGTTTTAGTAAGTTTTCATCTTCATTCAATATCGCGTTACGTCCTTTATAATTATTTACATGGGTAAACACTTTTTAAGAAAGTGCCCATGGAAATATCCAAAGGGCAAAACGTCCGGATGAATGAA